>JADDOH010006403.1:0-144643 GCA_016648135.1 Agrypnia vestita
ACACATTATTATTGTAAAGTTGCAATTTCAGAACAATCTTCTGTGAATTTTAAACCACATTTATTAATCAATTCGAAAAGATATACAAAAAAATCACATTAACAAGAAAATATTTTAGCTGCTACCGGGATTCGAACCAACGGACTTCCACTCTATCCGGGGATGGCGCGTTATCCAATTTCGCCACAGCAGCTTGGTAAATTAACGTAAATTTTTTCGACCTTAAATATAGTTCGTTTTTAATTGATTAACACACATGTTATTCCGTTTCTTTAAGCAATTTACTTTTTATAATGCGATAGTCACAAATTACTTTGTGTATATGTTGTATATGTGTGTGAGTCTAGTCTATTTAGAAAGTGGCTATGTTTTTTTCTTAGGCTATGTTTTTTTCTTAGAATTTTTCCCGAAAAATGGCTATTTTAAATTCAAACGCCAGCCATTTCGTCAAAAATTGATATTTTCAAAAACCCCTACGTCAAAGACATGAAAACTATAGTGTCAATTTTAATAACCTTTTTTTTTATTCTGATGATTACAGATAAAATGGGAGTGGTCACCGCGGGGGACCAGTCGACAGGACCCAAGAATATTGAATATTTTTTAATGAAAAAAATTTAACATATTCTTAAAAGTGTTTACTTTCATGTATAAATAATTACTATAATTCGTATAGGTTTCGTTAAAAATATTCACAAAAATTGCCTTTTTCGCGATTCATAGGTAGGTATTCCCACTTAACGACGATCGATGCAGTTATTCACCGATGCGTTAACATTAGCATATCATATCAGATCGGGTTACGCAAATACGTTCGAGCGAAACCTTTACCGAGTGGGAAGAAATGTCTAAATAAGTCGTTAAATTGATGTCACACGAGGCAAACGTGAAAATATATGTGGTCCTATTATATCAAAGGTCGAGCTCTAATAATAACTGCACTGCACTGTTATCAGGGCTCGGTCGCCCGAGCTGCCGGAAGCAGATGAATGCTGAGGAACGTGGTGCGGTCTCGGATTTTTCACTGGGTCGCAAGGCCAGTGTCTGACCAATGTAAATTAGGGTGGGCCACTGATGTGTGTGTGAAAAAAGGTTGCTAAATGACGTCTTTTAACTGTAACCGGTTGCGGATATTTTATACGAACCGTATGTTTTTCCGATAAACGATTCTCGACGTTTCGTTGAATTCTTATTCAACGTCATCTTTATTTACGCCCTCGGAAGCAGTAATCAGTCTGCCCTCTACCTCCGCGGGTAAAGGTCGTCCTCCTGAAGACGTAGAACAACCTTAACTCTTTAATGACGTCTTTTAATTATAAATCAAGATAAGCTATATTTATATGTGTATGGCAGTCTTTGTGGGTGTTCATATGGCTTACGACCTATCGTGCGACTGGCTTAAGAGATCACACAACGCAACGTTCACCATTTCCACCCATTATGGACTACCACATCTATCAAATTTTTGGAAGTTGTGTACATGTTTATGTTTTGTGATCGCCGATCGAAATACTGAAGTGTCATTGGTCGAAATTGGCGTTCGAGGTATTCTGCTCCGGCCAGGATTTTAACTTACGAAATCCGAACCAGTTGACAACTAGAACCACGGAGTTTCCTTGCCTGTTCTCGGTTGGAACCTTCACGACTTGTTGTATTTTTATTACCGCCAGCTACAGACCAAAGCTTTTTCATTCCCATAATCGAATACAGATGTCACTATTGATAATGAGGTATCTATATTTTGATTGGAGTTATAAAAGCAATATGCTTTGTATGTTTTAATTATTATACAAAGTTTTACAACAATTAGGCAACATCTTCTGTTTCCTGACTAACCTTGAAGTTATAAAAAATTGGCGAAAAATCTTATTATTTAACTCTTTATACAGGCATTGTACTTAAATAACACTTTCATTTTTTATAATAAAACAACAGTTAAAGGTAAGTTTTGATGTATTAAAAAAGTAACCCATAAAAACCAAGTTTTTATTATACTCCCTTTCTTTGTAAAATATAACAACAATTAAAGACGAATTAAAACATATAACATAACACTAAACTTACAGTAATTTAATATATTTCTAAAATTTCAGATGTTTTAAGCTTTGATAAGACACTTCATGCTTTGAAGATTAAATTCTAAAAAAATTTGTCAGTCAATTTAGATTTACGACATTCGTAGTGAAGTACCTATTATGTATACCGACGGAGTAATTCAAATTTAGAAAATATTCCGCGACGTTATCGGGTCGCTATGCTAGTAATCAAACTTTTCTAATTTGAAAAACCAATAAAATTTCTAAAAATCCTAAATTATACTATAATTATTAATTTTTTTTAACGAAAATTTGATAGATCTTCTTGATCGTCGCCACGAGTCTACTTGCCAAGTTTCAGCTCGATTGGATCACGGGAAAAGGGTTAAAAATCGATCCAAAGTTTTTTCGACGGCAAGCCGGCAAGCAAGCAGACGCCACGAGTTAAATGAAAGGAAGTAAAAAGGAAAAGAAGTCGTTACATCGCTATGCAGGTAGTCAGCAACAAAATCATTTTTTCTTTTCAAATTGTGGCACTATACCATCTTAGTTGAATCCATTTGCTGTTTTCGAACACAAAGTTGCTTAGGCTTCTGTGACAGTCTTCACGTATTTTTCAACACGTTGCGTGTGACAGGGTAAACGCAGAAGAAGCAATCCACCTTCAACACCCTGTATTATGAACGACTGAAAATCTTCACAAAACACTCGTCGAATTATTGGCGGCTTAGTGATCTCTTGCTACCATTTAGTAAAGTCGTAGTAATAGTGCAAGACCCCAACTATGATCGACCCATCTGTTAACCGAATGAAAAATATTTTTTAGCAATCATAATACATGAATTTCACCAGACAACCTGTTCGCAATTATGACTTTTAATTATGTTAATAAATTACGATTTTATTTAAATTTTCATGGCCGGTTAACGAATAGACTCCCCTACTATTGTCGCATCTCATCTGCCGGAAGAAGTATGAAGGAGATAACACAAATCACAAAAAAAACTTTCGAAAACTGAATGATAAGGACGGAAATAATAATTATTTTTTGGACAGATAAAACAGCAATTTAGAACACAATCATGTTATCAATAAAAACAGTACAAATTAAGTCTTAATTATTTTTATTATTAATGCAATTTATGACATTTAGGACATAGTTGCAAAAACAGTGCAGGTGGATTCCCGGCTTGATAATGACTCGAAAATGTTCAAGCAACCATTACCATACTATTAACATCATTAGTTATGCAGATATGCAATATCAAAGGATGCATTGTTTTCAATATTTCTGACTTATTCTTTGCAAGAAGTTGAACTATCATTACATTAACTTATATCAATTATGAAAAATTCATTCGTTCTGATACAAGTCGAATGAAATGATAAAAACTTGCAAAGATTAAAAATATAATATTTTTACAAGGTTTTTATCATTTTATTTGAGATATATTGAAGCGAATTGATATTTCTTAATCGATATAAGTTACTGCAATAATAGTTCAACTTTTTGCAAAAAATAAATAAAAAATATCAAAAAAATGCATACTTTGATATTGCATACCTCCATAACTATTGATATTAGGTCATGGTTGCTTGAATATTTTCGACTCATTATCATGGCAGAAATCCACCTGTTGTGTTTTTGCTACTAGCTATGAGATACCCTGTATAAAAAAAAACGAGCGAGCCTTACAGTAATCGCATATGACGTGCAGCATTAGACATCTCACAATTAAAATATCAATTGAGCACCACTTATCAATTCTGTCTATACTTTGAATTTTAATTGTAAATCTCACAATTAAAAATAAAATGCAAGCAAAGCATTTAAACAAAATGTTAAAAAACTTACCTATATATTTATTAATTAGTAAATATAAGTAAAGAAAATGTATGTGCATTTGTTTATTATTGAATTTTGCCGCACTAGGTAGGTACCGTATATCTAAATACGCAATTTGTTTAGAAATGCGTTTGGTCAATTATATGTTTTGATTTATTTTCATAGATGGCGGTAGTGTGCCGCCATATATATTGTATGAAAACTTTTAATAAATATTTTAAAATAATCACATTAATTACATAAGATTTGAGAATGTAAATCATAAAGGGTAGTTATTGTTTACATTAATGTAAAAAAAATAGGTATTTATTGGATGGATTCGAAGATATAAGCCAAAATATGTCAAAGTTACAACATCCACGCACTTGACACCAATCTCGCAACATATATACAAAATCAGAAGCATTGGTTGGTAGTGTGCGTCTTCGCTATGAAGGCACATTGATTTGTTTATAAACGATGATTTTTTTGTTAATCGCGCTCATTTCCTGTTACGCATTTCCGTCCTTTTTCACAAAATCACTGCCACAGATTGCAGAAAAGCGAGAGGAAAGATGTTACACGATGTTAGGATTTAAAAATAGAAACAAAATGTAAGATTAATAACAGGCTTAAGCACTTCGGTAGGCTCTTGTGTGGAATACTATTCATAACAATATAATTATTTATGTAAATAATTATTTATTTAAATACTGATTAAATTTTTTTCCGTATTTAAAACTACGCAACGCAATTCTGTAGGTGAAGCAGACATTTGCGTTCCATCACATTACGATGTGTATTTATTTAAAATTAGTATTTTATTTAAAATTATTTTTACATGCTTTTTTTATATATCACTTGTTTGCTAGCGAAGATTTTTATACCCACTTCCTGACCAAAAATCGCTGTGAAATTTGGCAGAGAGGCGTATTTTTGATGACAATACAGTTATCATTCAGTAACTTTACAGAAGCAGTTCAATGGGAAAATTTCACTTTTTTAATAGAAAGTTCCCTTTTTGTGGAAAATAGATACAGTGAATGGTACCCACCGCTTACCCAGGACCGTTCTAAGAGCAAAAGCTTCCATATCGGTCCTACTCAATCGTCTCCAGGTTGACATTTTTTTTCAACTAACAAGCAGGACCGTGCTGCTCCGCACCGGTCGTATAACCGTTGCGAAGTGGCACGGCCGCTCAAACAAAACCATTCACTGTCCCCGCCTCAAGATATGTCTTTATTAAAAAAAAAAACAAAATACACAAAATTTTACAAAAAAAAAACGAAATAAGTTTGCGACTTAACAATCAGGAATCATTAGAAATGAATAAAGCTATCAATAATAATAGCCAAGTAATAAATAAACAAATATATTTATCTAATAGTCCGATCTTAAAGATGTTCCCTCCCTCCTCGCTTAACCCTCTCCCTTTAGCACTGTTACGAAAATAAGTGCCACTGTTAAATTGAGTCGATAATTAAAACGTCAAGATAGAATATTTATGCGTGTAGTTTGGCTGTGAACTATAATTGATATTTGTGTCGTGTGATTTAATATCCGGTTGATGGATAGCCGGTGCCAAGTCAATACGTACGTAACATCCGGAATGAGCGAAATAATCCCGGATTATGGGAATTTCAGGAATAACACAATTTCAATCGCACAACTAATTTCCTATATAATTTCCTTGTTGACAAAACTGATAACACAATGCCGAATAGCGTTCGTGGTCGCATATTTTAATCCATGTGCATCTTTGGACAATTTTCCTTATAAAACTGTCTTGAATCATATAAAACACTGAACAAATAAGGATCGTCGGTCAAACTGCCTATAATAGTATGAAACATTGAACAAATAAGCTGCTTTTAATATTAGTATCTAACCTGAAATATTTTCTGTAGATGTACCTACACTATACTAGGTAACAGGGTTTGGTTATTTGAGTTCGGGGATTTTGACAGACAACAGGTAATACAGGTACAAGAAATATAAATAAAACCGACAAACTGGAGCAATTTTCATCAATTCTTAAAGATTTGGTATATTACCTTTCAGAAAAAATTAAAACCTTCCTAAATTTAAATTAAATTCATAAATTGTTTGAATTTACAGCTTATTCAAAATACTTCAAAATTATTAATTATCAAATAATCTTTTATTACCGTATTATTAAATGAATCACATATGTAGGTACAGTAGCCGGCAAACATCTTGAAATTTTACGGCGTAGTGGGGGAAAGTTTGCGCACGTACTATTCTACCAAAGAGACCCAAATTTTGTCTTCTGCGCATTCCCCCACTACGCCAAATAATTTCAAGAAGTTTGCCGGCAACTGTATACACAAAATAACTACTGAGGCTCCCTCATCAGACTCAAGAGCTTCTCTTCCCTGATGAGGTCTACATGACAAACGAAGTATTAGAAAAATGTCAATTTCATATGTAAATATGAGATTTGTATTTGTACCTTATAATAAATTAAATAAAAATATATATTTATTTTACATTTCACAAAAAAGATTCGTGATGCATCGATCCAGTTAATCAAAATAAAATGAAATAAAATTGCCTAATCTGTCCAGTTTAAATTTTAATTGCCAATTGGCGTTAAAATAAAAGGGTTTTTTTGTGGTACAACTAATGGCGACGGAAAAATGGTCGAGCGATGCGTTTTTTTACGAATGCTGCCTTAAGGCATTTAAATATCTCTTACCATTAAAGATAAGAGATATTTAAATAAATAATTTCTATAGAGAAGTTGTAGACTCAAAAAGTTCTATAAAAAATCCGCGACAACATATGTCTAAATGTTAAGGTTAATGTACAAATTGATACAATAAAACTAAAAGTTACTAAAAATCTACGCGTGTGAAGCCGCGCGGGTAAGCTAGTTTTTATATATTTATGGCAGAATGTCGACGATAGATTATCAGATTTTTTTAACCGATTTGTATTTTGTGTACTTGCATTTAATAAATTCCTCATTGTAAACTTTGTCCGAATCATCTAGTTAATTAATAAATCATTTTTAATTAATAAATCATCATAATTTCTAGACAATTAATAAAATCATAGTAAAAATTAAGCCTAAAATAAATAATGCATAGCGTTGAATAAAATAAACAATCAATAAATTCCTCTATTTTAGCAGAACTATTACATAGAGTGCTTTTGGATAATCAAGTAATCACACATATGTATTTTAAAAATGGAATAATTTCAAAAAGTTTAATTTGCACTAAATTGAACTCGTTAATGATGACACGTCGAATTAAATTTATCACTAATAAATCCAAGAGAATCAATCCCTCTAATCATAAGGTATAATGTTATAAATGTGTGTACATTGCAATGTTCAATTGAGACTAAATTAAAAATTCATGTTGCACCACAAAGTAAATGCCATGTCAATCAATAATATATCAAAAGGTACTCGCGTGGATTGGATCTTGTTAGAAATAGCCAAATTTACCTGATTCAAATGATTTTCCGATAAATGCTGCAAACTGTCTTAAGATTCACTTTTACCGGGGCACTGATTAAAAATATTCACTTGTAACTAAACTTTTTGTTTACAATGTTGCCGTAATCTAAATACTCACGAATGGGCATTTAGAAATATAAAAAATGCAGGAATTGGGGGAAATGCCATTCCCGCGAAAAAACTAGTCATGAACGGCTGCTTCTTTCATTGTGTGAATATATCATGTTGAGCCACTGTGCAGTTCACAGCTGTGGTGTACATTAAACGCTGTAAGTGCTGGAGCCAGGGTCATCGCAACTATTTTTATTTAAAATAAAACACAAATTACTTTGTTTTCACCACTTTATTAGATTAAAAAATCTACATGTTTCGAGAACAATGTTCTCTTCCTCAGGATTATTGTGTACTAAAGATCTTTAAAAGTTGAACCAAGCAAATATGTTACAGTGAAGATGTTGGTGAGGGGGTTGGTGAGGGGAGGGGGGGGGTTCGAGGTGTTAATTATTATGGGTCATTTCCAGTAAACATTCCACATTGTCCAAATGAGAACATTGTTCTCGAAACATGTAGATTTTTTAATCTAATAAAGTGGTGAAAACAAAGTAATTTGTGTTTTATTTTAATAATAATGTCACCACAAAGTTCAAGCCTTCATACAGAAGAAGAAAAAATATTCTTCGAACAGATATTTTTATTTTTCCACACTATTATAAAAAAATTTACACTATATCAATTACTAGCTGTAACCCTTCAAAAATAACGGTGCTTTTACATGCCTTTTCCTAAAGAATGAGTATTTACTTATTTATAGCCGACAACCATAAAATAGTAATAATAACTTTTATCGAAATATTTGAGATTTTTTTTGTTTTTTCCCTGCCGGCCTTCGTTGATTTGATTTTTCTGCATGTCTTTCTAATTGATTCACAAATTTGGTTTTTAAAATTTACAGAACTTTGTTCCGAAATTGCTGCTTCACGATAAGAAGGTGTTCTTTAATATAATTTGAAAAAGGGTTTCTGTCATTTCATTTGACTTGTATTAAATTTAACGAATTTTTAGTATTCCATATTCTGTAGTGATGTCCAACGATTTACAAAAAAAATCAGAAATATTAAAAAAATGAACCCAAAGTGTAAGGGATATTTTCTATCCAAAATTACATGGTGAAGATTCCCTCTAAGTTTTTTTAATAAAAACTACGAGATACCGAAAAAAATTAAGCTTTATATACACCATTAAAATCTTCACATTATCTGCGTTATCATGTGGTGTCATCGCGTCGATAAAATATTTAAAAAAAGGACACAACTATTTTTCTGTTGTCGGCCCTGTTCCGCATGCTCTCGCGTGCTGCGCCGACGCCTACGTTCATTTCATTCATCCTCTCCGCGCGAGTTTTTCAATTGCATACAAGTTTCCAACAGCAGTGAGTAATTCAAACAAACATAAAATATGTGCGTGTTCCTACGAAAGTACACTTTTACTACACCGGACTTGATTAGACGCCAGCTTCGGTCATAGGCCAGACGCCTACGCGCATATTCACTAGCTTAACAATTAATAATAATACTCGCTTGAATTTTATTTCTGTGATGTTTTCTACGCAGGCAACACTCGATATTTTATTTATAAACGTCACCGATGTTCCCGCTAATTTTTGGATCACTGTAAGCTCAAAATATCGAGTAGGTAATAGAGATGGTTGATTTTAGACATTGGCGATTTGCTGGAACAATTGGTGGATCACTTATTATGTTGTTTTCGGAAATGATTCCAACTTACGAAACAGTATTGTACAACACTTATTTTATGATGACCGATAATCCGATTATAGATCGACGACAATCAAAAGGCCCATTCATTCCCTAGCTTTGTCCGGTAAGAAGAAAACGGGGGAATATTGCCTGGCAAGCCCGTATTACAATCCTCAATATGATATTCCAAATAAATATATATTTTTTAGTTTTAAAAGTTACTTACTTACTAGAAAAACTTATTTTGTGTACATTTTTTGCATCGTAACACACATATTTTTTGCGCACATTATTTTGAATGTGGTCTAGCTATAGATAGTCCCATTAGGTAATTCCTTCGCTAGGGAAGGATACTGAAAAAAATATTTATTCTATATAGGTAGATTTTAGATTTATATGCCCGTATTTTATTCAAAGTTTTGGGTATTAAAAGTATACATAAATCTATAATTTATGATATAATAAAATTCTTGCTGAATATTAAACATTTGTATAACTATTCTTTTACGGCTATAAAAAAATTGCACACATATAATCACAGATCATGAAAAAATATAGACATGAACTAACGTAAATTTCGTGGTGCAGGGTCTGGATCCGCGGCTGGTTCCAATACGTTTCACTTGTTTAAAAAAAATACTACGAGTATGTAAATTATGAAACATTTGTTAAAAGGTTAAACTAAGTACTCTTAAAAAGTAATGTCTTAAAAGTAAATAAGTAGCGCTTTATTACAAAAATACGTTTTACTTGAAGAGGCTCGGTATGGATATTTATTAAAATTTAAAAAATAACGTGATATTCTGTTTACTAGGGGATTTAATTACGCAAGAATAAATACGTTAACTGCTTTTTAAATGTGTTTTGAATATATGTGAGGCGGGACATACCTACTTCCACTGTCTCCCAATCCCCTCGCCGAAAGAAGGGGTTTAGTTTACCTCTGTAGAATTTTATACTCTGCATATACTAATATTGTTCTTATTTTTTATCCATGCTTATATAACTCAACTGCGCATTTATTATATCGGGCTTGGAGGACGTCTAGCCGTAACTATAGGAAAAACGTCACCTCAAAAAAAAACATAATTTGACTAGTGATGTTGAATTTAAATTCTGTATCGGAAGCTGCAACCCGATTGGCCGATTTCGGTTCCGTATCGGAAACATGAATTAGAATAACCAGTGCACGCCAAGATATTCGATCGATCTTGTGGAACCAGTTATTTAGTAACCGGTGACCTGGTTGATAACCGGTTAAAATCACCGGTACATAAATATCAGACACCTCTATCGAGTAGGTACAATTAGTACTCTTCTCATGATTATGTGTCACTAACACGATGAACCGTCCTGGTTAAAGTACTCCAGGAGTGCTATGGACCGTAATAGGAGGCGACAAATCATCCACGCCCGTAATCCACAATAATTAGTCGCGGTTCCATGATCACGACTGCTCTCATTCAGAGCAAAATGAAGAAGAAAAGTGTATACAAACATGGAGTACTTAAGTTTGTTTTATCTACAGCCACCGGGAAAGAACGAAAGAATTCTACTACGACTATTTTGTGTAGTAAAAAGTGAAAATAAAAATTATCTATACCTATAAAACTCAAAGTCTGTCTGTCTGTCTGTCTGACTGTCTGTCTGTTTGTCTGTTTGTCTGTCTGTCTGTCTGTCTGTCTGTTCTCTATACAAATCCACACCGTTTGTCCGATTCGATTCAAATTTTGCATACTTATGCTTTGGAACCCGGCGAGTAACATAGGCAACATTTCCCCTCTATTCTCACACCCCTTCCCCTCCCCCTGACATATTTTCGATGCAAATCTGTACCGTTCGATCGATTGAACTCAAAATTTGGAAACTTATTCTTTATGACTCAGCGAGTAACATAGGCGATATTTCCCCCCTATTCTCATACCCCTTCCCTACCCCTGACATATTTTCGATGCAAATCTGTACTCTTCGACCGATCGGACTTAAAATTTGGAAACATACTCTTTAGGACTTGGCGGGCAACATAAGCGACATTTCCCCCCTATTTTTTTAACCCTTCCCCTCCGTTGATATATTTTCGATGCAAATCTGTACCGTTCGAATCAAACCTTTGTTTCCCCCCACAAATTTATTTTCAACTTAATCCTTAACCCGTGCAACGCCGGGTACAAGAACAGCTAGCATTATAATAAATTTAAAATTTTGCACCGCGAAGCGACTGACTGCTGAAATCAAGGCTGCACTGCAGGATATGGCCTGACTCCAATATGTTTAATATTGGAGTAGTAGGTTGTACATTTCGCTATCTGCTCTATTCATCAAATATTGCAGTGTTCGTTACTTGTATTATGATAGAACCCTATTTAATAAATTATGACGTCAATTTTAATAATTCGCGCGTATACCTTCTCATGTAGAGTTCGTTCATTTTATGAATGCTACTTGCGTTAGTGTGAGTAACAGTGCATTTACGAAAACTCGTAACGTAGTAGTTTTGGGTAAATTACAGACGCAAAAAATAAATATAAATAGTATTTTATTTTCTAAACCTAAAATAAGCATAGGTACATGTATTATAAAAAATCTCATTCCGTTTTCAAAATTAGTATGATTTGAAAATTGTTATCAAATAAATAGAAACATTGACTTTTTAAATAAAAAAACTCTAAATATATTTTTTTTTTTCAATATTTAGATTTTTTTAAATATTTCAATTAATTGAAAATTAAAACTAATATGTGATTCCATTACCATATCGCATATGTCATTATGGTATTAATCATTAATCAAAATATATAACTCTCTACGCAACAATGTCCATCACTAACGATACCAGATGGCTCAAATAATAATATGGTATAATATAATAATGAGGTATAAGAAGCAAAAAAACATAATTTTCTACGTCAAAATGGAGTAGCCAATGGAGAGCTTTAAAAAAAAGAAAACCACTACACAATTTACGTGTGGCAGAGGGTATTTCTCTCGCACAAGTGGTTTTCACAAAGTTAACGGACACTACGCGCTTTAGAAGTTATACTTAAAAACTAAAATAAAGACAAAATTATATTATATGTTAATGACACTCAAAGTATTGAGTTGTAAAAATCTATACTGATTATCGTAAATTATTCTATTGACTTACATGAAAAGAATCAAAACTCACACTTACAGAAATGTAACCTCGAACATTAAAAATAATGTGGACAGACAAATACTATCTTAAAAAGCGATCGCAACAATCGTGAACTAGCATGTAAACAAAATCTGACAGCTGACAAATTCAATACGGTTCGTTGGATCTAGTATCGCATTTCCGCTACATGCTGCGTGCGCAACTTCCGTTGCAATAAAATAATTAAAATATATTTTTTATGGCCACTGCCCACCACCAAGAAAAGGCTAATTGTTATTTAGTTGGGAACACAGGACCCGCTGTCACTCGTCGGCTTATTCACCTAGGGCTAGAAGTAGCCGTTAAACCAATTGACGTAAAAATGCGAATAAATTGTCGGCTCGTCTTCCTCAATTAAAAGCGGTCGTAATCGGCTCCGACGCGGCCATTTAATTCAGGAGCACAAAAAACATCTAGCCTATTATTCACATTCACAAAAACAATGTTCCCAATTTAAATTTGTAGTTATAAAAGAAGAATGGTCAGGCCCGACACGAAAGAGACCTATCTCAGTTTTTTCGTTATATAAAGTGTAATAAAAATGTGTATCTAATTTTTATATTCAATATCAGTGGCCAACATACAAATATATTGCTTTGTTTTTTTTCTCTCCAGGCGTAATATAAAAAAGTTATTGATGTGTAACATCTTTCCTATCGCTTTCCTGCAATCTGCGCAATTCGTGAAAAAGGACGGAAATGCGTAACAGGAAATAACACGCACGCAAATTCATTTAACCAATGAGCGGGCGCGGAGCACGCGCGATGGAAAAAAAATTATCGTTTATAAACAAATCAATGTCCAACAAGTGCCATCACAGCGAAGACGACGCATACCAGTCAATGCTTCTGATTTTGTATATATGTTGCGAGGCTGATATCAAGCGTATGGATGTTGTAACTTTGATATATAAACTATCCAATAAATATTTAATTTTTTTTACATTAATGTCAACACTAACTATCCTTAATGATTTACATTCTCAAATTTTATGTAATTTATGTGATTATTTTTAAATATTTTTTAAATATATATGAAAATAAATAAAAACGACCAAACACATTTCTTAACAAAATGCGCATGTAGATATACGGTATCTATTTTTAATTGTGAGATGTCAAATGTTACACATCATATGCGGCTACTGTAAGACTCGCTCGTTTTTTTTCCCGCCCATTTCTACTAGCACGCCCTTCGAGTTTAGGCTTATTGGAAACGTCCCATAGTCCTTCTTCTCAAGGATCGGGTCTGATGATAAAAAAACATGTAGGTACTATAATGTTTTCATTGACATTCGTAAAGTCTAATTCTCGATGTCTAATTGAAGGAATAAGAGTAAGACTTAATGTAAAAAAAAGCTGAGATAGGTCGCTTTCGTGTCGGGCCTGCGTGCATTTTGTACGGACCGTGACCATTCTTCTTAACGTCTCGGAGATTTAGATGACCTTAATCTCTTCTTATTCTTTTTGTGCCCTATCCGTTCAACGAACGGTTGGCTTAATTTAGTGAACTTTATTTACTGCGGCTCTACAGTAGACTGGCCAAAACAATGTCTCAGTTTTTTCAGCCATCATGGTCTCCTTCTCCGACTTCCGACAATCTTTCCCTGCATTATGAGATGCAAGATCTCTTACTTCTGTGGATGTCTCATCACATGTCCGAGATATTAAAGTTGTCGCATTTATACTTATAACGCAGGGAAAGATCGAAGGGAGAGACATCCAGAAAAGCAATAATAGCAAATATAATCTTTGCTGTTCTGAAAATATCAATATTGAGATGTCGGATCTTTATCCCTACACTTAATAGACGAAAACAAAAATAAACGAGACGTAGGTATACGTCGGTATTTGGTGTTAGACCTAAGACTAGCGATACATTATGGCGTTCTAGTGCCAACTCTGATGTACGGAAGTGAAGCCTAGAATTGGCAAAAAAGAAATGGAAGTAGACCGAATGCGGTGGAAATGCGATCACTAAGGCGCTTGTGTGGAAAATCTTTGGTCGATGCAGCGAGGAATGAACAAATTAGAAGTAACCATAATGCTGGCTGTAGAGTGGTAGATAGAATAAAGAAAGGAGTGTTCAGATGGTTTGGTCATGTAGAACGTATGAGCGAGGAAAGGATGGTTAAGAAACTATAAAGGGCAAGTACTGAATAGAGGGCGTCCGCGAAGGACCTGGCATAATCAAATTCTCCAAGTATTGGAGGATGGCCCTGTTAAAATCCTGTTAAAAACTGTAGAGCATGCATGAGAAGATGTACGAATATAGCCGAAATAAAATTAGTGTGCCAAGATAGAGGAATATGTCGTTCTATCCTCTCTGCCTACCCCTGCGTGTAACGGCGTGATGGTAAATACTCGAAAGTTAGAAAAAATTGAACACACTCAAAATATTTTGAATACAATGTTTAATTTAGTGTAAATAAAAAAAAAATTGATAATATTATTTGCATAAGTCTACTTACATTATTTAATAATTTACACCTACATGTTTCGGAAATACCTTTCCATCGTCAGGGTGTTATATATATGTCAAAATGAATAATGTCCTTTGTTATTTGTTTTTCTAAATTATTTGAAAATTTATTTTTAAATATTATATAGCTGAAGTTCTTGATTACTCGCAATTATTAGAAAGGCGTTTCCGAAACATGTAGGTGTAACTTATCAAATAATATAAGTAGATTTACACAAATAATATAATCAACATTTTTAAAAATGTCAATCTACAATGTCGCTGAATCAATTGAAAAAAGAAAAAATAAATTTAAATATTCATGTTTCACCGCAAAGTGACTGTTACATCAATCAATTATATTTATTTTACAGAGATTTTTTTAAAATAATCGATTTTTTTTCGAAATTCGTCAATAACATCCATAGATAATAAAACAACGATAAAAATTTCTCAAGCGGAATGTCGATAGAGTACTAGATAATTACATATATCGATAAAACACAGCGTTGCCACTAGGTCTATAATATTTTTTCCGGGAAATGTGAAGCCCAGCACCTAACTAATCTATCTGAAGATAAGGCATTTGATACAAATCAACATCCGTCAGCAGTTGTGTGTTGGCAGTTTTAAAAACGAAAAATGCATGCGAAGGCATCTAAAACAATTTTAAATTATTTGGATAAAAGATGTCGCTAATTTACACGATTATATTCGGGGCTTTTTGTTTTTTTTTGAATACGCACAAAGAATACTAGTATTCTGATCGACCAATAATCAGAGATAATAAATAAAGTTTAATCCAATCAAAACCTAATAAAAAGTTACGGACTAATGTTTCAAACATATTTAAAGCAAAAAGAAACAACTATAATTAAGAATAATTTAAACTATTTCAAATAAAAAACAAAAAGAAGCATGTAAAGACCGCCTGACAATCTAATTAAAATGTGTAAACTCTTACCCAAACAAAAAACTTTATCACAATCTGAAACTGGACAAATACGCGAAGAACAAATTTAACACACAAATACAACATAGATATTGACACGACAAATAACAAATGAAAACCTAGAAATAAAAAAAAATCAAACATAATCATTTCGTTGTCTGTACGTCTGTCTGTCTTCGTAACTTCGTGTAACGTCCGTTCGTTCGAATTCACGGCTAAAAAACCAAATCAAACCCGAACCGGCCACTCTACGCATGTTCACTCTCCTCTCCGTGGACCGCCAAAAAGATACGATAAATTTATGCTAGGGCTTAGCAAAGACGCCAACCAATGTTCCGTCATTTTTGAAGGGTTACTGTTATGATATAATTACTCAATTATTTGACTACCTGGCAGATTAAAAAAAAACTGGAAAAAAATATTGAAGAAATCGTAAAATAGATTCCTGCCTAAATTACGAGTCGAAAATCAACAAGTCAAGCAACGAAGCAACAAGTCCTAGTATCAATAATTATGGAAATAAGCGACATTATACTCCCTTTCTCATTTACTAGTTGAAACATTTTTTTCGCTTAACCTACCGAACCTAAATTAATGGGCTTCGGTCGACGCTACGAAAGGGAATAATAAAAAAATTCCAAAAATCCAAAATTATACTATAATCAGATTTCGCGTCTACCAGACGCGTTGAAATATTTTCATACAACTTAATAAGTTGTATGTAAAAACCATTCATAAATTGAAAAATCCAAATTTTTTTTTTTTTTAACGAAAATTTGATAGATCTTCTTGATCGTCGCCAAGAGTCTGCTTGAAAAGTTTCAGCTCGATTGGATCACGGGAAAAAGGGTTCCAAAGTTTTTTCGTCAGACAAGAAGATAAGAAGACAAGCAGACGCCACGAGTTAATATAAAGGGAGTAAAAACAAATATTATGAAAGAAATAAGTAGGAATAAATAAATGAAAGATTTAAAAAATTCCAAACATTCAAAGTGTAGGTATGTATCCGCGAGTTTTAATATTATCATGAGATTGTTGTTTAGAAATTTTCGACTCATAATTTAGGCGGGAATCTACATTGTGGGCTAGCCCTGTTATGCATAATGTATATGCAGGGTTATTCGGAAAACATTAATAACCTCGCAGGACTATATTCCTTGACGATGAGTCGAAAATTTTCAAGCAGCCATGACCTAATATCGTTAGTTATGGAGGTATGCGACATCTAAGTTTGTATTTTTTTCCAATATTTCTGACTTATTTTTTGTAAAACTTTGGACTAACCATCCTATGAAAATAAAATTACCTAATTCTCCAAGACGCGACGCTGCGCTACAATAGATGGCGTTGTTTTCATCACAATCTTAAATCGCGACCGAAATGTACATATATAATTTTCGATATAACAATACTCTTTACAATTCATTTACACATTTGCCAAAAAATTCATTAGAGAATTTTTAGAAATAAAATATTCAAAGAAATTTTGTAAAAAATTAACAATTTTAAATATAAAAAAATATTTATAGAAGAGTATTATATGTTATAATTTTAATTGTGTCTCATAGCTGGTAACATAATCTTTGGGGAGTTTTGTCAATTTAATTTTGAATAGAAAATATTCTTTACACTTTAGATGAAATGTCAACAGCTAAAGAGATAAGCGCCATCAATTTTTCCATTTTTTTTTCAATATTTCTGACCTGTCTCCTGTAAAAGTAACTTTTATCAAATATTTTTTACACTTGCATGAAATGTCAAGAAGATAAGCGCCGTCAATGTTTGCATTTTTTTTCAATATTTCTGAGTTATTTCGTATGAAAGTAACTTCTGTCAAACATTGAAAATTCATTCGCTTTGACCCAATTCACATAAAATTATTAAAACCGTGAAGAAATTTGATCCAAATTATTTACAAGGTTTTAATCTTTTTGTTTCACCTGTATCAAAGGGAATGAATTTTTAATATTTGATGTATATTACTATTATGATAGTAAGTGATAATTTTATAAATTTTTAATTCGTAGTAAGTTAGAAAATGTACCTATCGCATATACGGACACCACACTATGACAAATATATAAAAAAGTAACCCATAAAAATCAAGTTTTTATTATACTCCCTTTCTTTGTAAAATATAACAACAATTAAAGACGAATTAAAACATATAACATAACACTAAACTTACAGTAATTTAATATATTTCTAAAATGTCAGATGTTTTGAGCTTTGATAAGACACTTCATGCTTTGAAGATTAAATTCTAAAAACATTTGTCAGTCAATTTAGATTTTCGACATTCGTAGTGAAGTACCTATTATGTATACCGACGGAGTAATTCAAATTTACAAAATATTCCGCAACGTTATCGAGCCGCCGTTGCTAATAATCAAACTTTTCTAATGATTCCAATTTGAAAAAAAACAATAAAATTTCTAAAAATCTGATATTATACTATAATTATTAATTTTTTTAACGAAAATTTGATAGATCTTCTTGATCGTCGCCACGAGTCTACTTGCCATGTTTCAGCTCGATTGGATCAAGGGAAAAGGGTCAAAAATCGATCCAAAGTTTTTTTTGACGGCAAGCCGGCAAGCGAGCAAGCAGACGCCACGAGTTAATATAAATGGAGTAAAAATAATGAAAAGAATCCATCAAAAAAAAAATTACTAGAATATTAGTTCATAGAGAAGGTACCAGCAATCAATTTGAATCATACCGAGACAGATTAATTCACTTTCATGTACTATCCTTATCTAATAGAAGAATAATCGCTGATTTAATGATACTGTAAAAAATTATAAACGCTTATTACAAGTTATATATGAGATTTTGCTAAGGAAGGGTATGATTAATTATACATTTATGTCATTTACTAACAAGAGTTAGGTGAGTTCATAGCAAGAAGATGGCAAATATTGGTTGGGAGTTGAAATTTAGCCTCGATCAGCTCATTGTAAAGGGTATTAAGAGTTCCGCAATAGGCAGGCAAAAAACATACGATTTAGGCCCGGTTGTTTCAAGTTCGATCAAAGTAAGCGGTCGATAAAAGCATAGATTTTTACGAAAACGGATCGTCTGATTGGTGGAGAAGGTAAAATTTCAGTTTAAACTCTACGCTTACTTTGATCGAATTTGAAACAACCGGGCCTAAGAGTCTCCTCCTCCGAACCACACTCACATATCGGACTGTCCACTATGTTCAGTCTGAACAAATGAGCAGCTACTAGACAATGGCCAATTCTCATTCTAGAGATTATGGAGATAGATCTTTAGGAAAGCTTTTTGTTACTAAACCAGGGTTTGCTAGGAATATTTGTTTGTATACTTTTTAAACATAACTTGTGATCATTTCTATCATTCCACAATGATATTAAGATGTCTTTAGTACGTTTTAAACACTATTCAGCCTATCATTCATCGGGCAGAAGAAACGCTGTGGGGAAAAACGGTTACCTTGATGTATAAAATTTTCTTAGCGAAATTAAAATAATAGTTCCCATTAGAATAACCTGTATACGCAATGTATTTCAATAAAAATATTTAATGCAAATATCGGATCCTTCTCAACATTACCGCGACCCATTATAACATATATTCTTCATTCACAAAGCAATATAGACATATTTTCAGATGGCAAATCAAAATTCAAAAAGAACATTTTATTGCAATTGTTAAAATGATCGTTGACGCTACAGATAAAACAACTTTCTTGTGTAATTATACCTTTGTAATGTAACAATGTAACACAATATATTATTTAGATGACTGGCTGCAACCCGTTAAACAATGACGCAACATTCTTTCGCGTCTTTGCTAAGCCCTAGTATATATTTATAGTATACTAGCTGTGCCCGCGCGGCTTCGCACGCGTAGATTTTTAGTACAGTGTTTGGATCGTCATAAAACTTTCGCGAACCTTCCAGAACATTCTCCTTCCAGAACTTTCAAGAAATTTATCGAATATACAGGAACCTTCTAGACACACCGACACATTCCGCCACTCAGTTTAGAACCTTAGAAGAATTTTCGGGAATTTTATAGAACCTTCTCCTTCCAGAACTTTCTAGAGCAGGTTTTTCCGGAACCTTCTAGACTCACCGACACAGTCGGCGCGCCTATTTTGAAATAATCTGAAGCATTTGCGGCCATCCCATAACAAAACAATGTGCTAGAAAGCACATTTTCGTCACCCACTCCCACCCACGCACAGCCACCCCCACCAAACTCGCATATTTTCGATGTGACACCAAGAGCTATCCACCACCGTAGCCACCGGTGGGCGGTTGTGGCTGGTTGTAGAAAAAACTTGGCGGGTAGGGAAACACGGGTTTCTTTTTATATAAATTGATATTGATTTTTGGCGCTCCATGGAGAGGCGGGCGTAGCAAAGCGCGTGAACCGGCCGGTTCGAGTTTGGTGGCCCGGGGTGAATTCGTGAATTCGAACGAAATTACAGACGTTACACGAAGTTACGGGAACAGACAGTCAGACGGACGGACGGACGGACAGACGACGAAATAATTATGTTTGATACTATTGCAATTAATTATGCACAACATTTATGGGCATGCTATGCCTGTGTTTGCGCTCAATTAAATAAAATAGTAACGCTTAACTTAAAAGATAAGTCAGAAATATTGAAAAAAATGTCAACTTTGATGTCGCTTGTTGGATAAATGAGACATTAAATTGGATGAATGAGACACCTCCGAAGTTCTTGCTACTAGCTATAACACACCCGGTGTACCGCTGGAATATAAAAACAAATAACTAATGTAAATCTGAAATTTTTACATGTTAAAAAGTGTCATTTTTGACGGGTTACAGACATTGCAAGCATAATATTGGATCAACATTTAAAATATAATTTTATTATGTTTTTTTTAGCTGTCAAAAGTTTGGGCGTCTGCAAAATAAATAAATATATCTTTACCTTCGTTCGTTATCAAGCTGTCTGACGCAATTCGAAACAAACCACACAGAACAATATTCACATGAAAATAATATTTCACTAATGAGCGCAGTTTAGTTTCTAAACACGTTATGTATTATGTAGACACTTGGCCGAAATAAATTCACAACGTTATAAACACAGTCACTAGTTGTCGCGTTCGTTAGCCAGAGCGGGTACCTACTTAATGAGAACTGAAATGGAATGGCTGTGAATAAATTATTTCACTTTCTTAGTAATATTATTCCAAATTTGAAATCTGACTGCGCGCTCCACAGACAATTGCATTCGACGATAATGGCGACGGGTCTTTTTTGTCCGACAGTTGTTGGCGACGAGAATAGGGCTGGATTGAGGCTCGGTTGCGGAAAACTAGCGCCAAGGGCTTTTGTCATACAGTGAGACGCTGGACATTGTAAATTTTATAAAATTAAGACTGATATTACGAAGAATTGGCATCTTCAGTTTTTGTAATACAGGAGACACTCGACATTCTATGTTTTATTTAAATCTTTTTGTGGTAGGTAATATAATTAAAACACTTCGAAGCAAGCGATAATTTGAGTAGGTTTTGAATTGTTTTAAATGTATGTGTGATACAGGGTGTAACAGAGTTAGTCAATATTACTTTACAGATAGATTCTTCTTTAAATTATGAGTCTAAAATGTTGAAGTAACAATGTCCTAATATCGATAATTGTGGAGATAGGCGACTTCAAAGTTTGCATTTTTTCGATATTTCTGACTTTTTTTTCTGTAGAACGTTTGAATATCATTAAATCAACTTATATCAAATATTAAAAATTCATTTTCTTTAATTCAAATCTAGTTAAAATGATTCAAACATTCTGATTCAAATCTCTGCTATATGAATCTTGAATAAAATCGAATCAATTTTTAGCATTCTATATTCATATTTATGGCAGTCGAACGTTTTACAAAAAGTAAGTCAGGAATATTGAAAAAAGAATACAAACTTTGATGTCGCTTATCTACATAATTATTGATAATATGACGTTATTGCTTGAACATGTTTGACTCATAATTTAGGTAGGAATCTTTTGGATCTTGTCGAATTGTTTTCGCACAATGTTAGAAATTTACCCTCAAAGATTCTTCTCCACCTTTTATACGAGACAGTAATTCTTGCCAAGTAGGTACAGCCCTCAAGAAGCGCCTTACTTACCTATATCCGCGTGACGTTCCTTTTTTTCATTTTTGAATTCGGCCGTACCTACGCCATACGCCGAGGTAGTATTGCGCGGCTAATCTGCCTTTCCAGGAACATGGCCACTAAAATTATGCAATACTTAATGGCCAAATACATAGACATTGTGATTTTTTGCCACAACTTTTCGCATAACCTTATAAACTTCGAATATTGATTCTCCTCCCGAAATCAGCACCTTGCTAAGCTTCCACCGTCCCACTCAGATCTACCAGACCAATACTAGGAAATCCTCTCCCATCCCACGTATATGGTCAGATAGACATTTTTCAGATAGTATTATGAGTCAGATATGGAAACTCGTCACTCCCTGATAATTTGCATTATATACATTATACGTATTACTAATAATTATTACTGTTTAGGTACTTTCATTTTTCTTCCTTATAATCCCACAGTTTTATCTATGTTAAATTAATCTTTTTATGTTAATGTTACATTTAAAAAAGTCTGTAAAATTATCAATGCCTTATCTGTGTCTTCCTATAATGTGGGAGATATATAATTATTTTTTGTATTCTTTCCTTACCGCATATTTATGTCTTCCTGTTGGAATCATTTGTATGAACAAATAAAGAAAAATATAACATACGTACGTACAGAGGGGTTAAAAGCTATCGTTTAACACTTTACGGTTTACAAGCCTTGACGTCCCAACTGATGGCGCAGCTAATAAAATCTAAAGAAATCTTATACCTGTCCTCAATTAAAAAAAAAAATAGTGGTGCGAACACGGACTACGTGTCACATCAATATTCTTACTATTTTCAAACTAAGCTAAACGCTTGAGCTATGAAAATAGGACTATCTTGCTAGTCTGGAGTGAAGTTCGAACCACTAAAATTCACTATTGCTTGCCCACCGTAAATTGGCGGGCGGCGACTTTGGAACTAAAGCCCGCCCCGCCCGCACCCGGCGGTAGCCCCTCGCCCTGTCATTCAGTTCAATTTCGGGAGCTGTGACATCTTGATTACCAATATACACTGAATTATTATGTCCAAAACATCCTAAACAGTCCGGGATGGTGCAAGAACAATTTCCAATGAAGTATTAAAGTTTTGCGAAGCTGAAAAAGCAAATAATGTTCACAGGTTGACAGATAGAGAGGCCGCCATTACTGATTCGTTTCCTTAGGGCTCGTTCAGACACAGCGGGAACCGTTCAGTTTCAGAATCGCGTTTCAAAACATGCGATTTGTGTCATCTGTTCACACAGCCGCGGTTAATAAGCGATTTGTGCGCGCGAAAATAAACGTCAGTTTGACAGTTCTGGTGCCGTTCTCCATCTTTGAATATCAGAGATATATTCGCCCATTACTTTGTTAACGACGGCCGTCTTCCATGGCCAGACACATAAATATCATTCTGTCAGTTCATTTTTGGTGAATAAATACCTACTTCTCTAAAATACTCTTTTTTTCCACCATTTCCAAATATCTCCACCAACTCCTGCCAAGCTTGGTTCTTGGCATATTTGAGTAATCCTCACACTATTACAGGTCTTTTCTACCATATTACAGGTCTTTTCTCCACTTCATCAATAAAAAATTCAATGTCAAAGCGATCCATAACCATAGAAAAGAGAATATAATCCACGCGTGCTCCTGTTGTGACATGGAACCGTGCGGTGCCCGTAACGCGACTGAACGCTCTCGTAAGGCCCCATAGTAATAGGATCGTGCGGGCGCCGTGCGGGTCTATTTTCTAGCGGTTGGGTTGTGGGCACCGCAGCGGTTGACTAACCGCACGGTTGTATCTGAACGATCACATACAAACCTAGGTAAATGAGACCCGCACGGATTTCATGCGATTCTGAAACGGCACGGTTCCCGCTGTGTCTGAACAAGCCCTTAGTGTTGCCGACCAAATTTCTATTAAAGGCTCCGACACCGGTCACCGGACATTCTGTACATTATGTATTGTGTAATAAATTTACACCCTGGCAACTTCTGTTGCGCGACAGGGACGCCCTCCCTCGCGCGCCAATTTATACTGGTACGTCTATAACACGAATATGCGAATAATTTTATGACGTATCCACATGGATGTTTAGTCTAGGTCAAATATTCAGCGCACCGGTCCTGTCCAGCACATAAATTCTTTTAAGGAAATGGGCTTATCTTATCGTCGATATCATGACTCATGCATTTTATTTTCGTAGCGCGAACTCGCAGCCACGTCGTCAGCAGATTCATCGCGGTTTTACCAGCAGCAAATCGTTCGCGTAGATTATATTATAGCGGAGCATTTTTTATGCGATTATCGCGCAAAAATATTTCACTTGTAATAATATTTTTTGCCAACTGATACCAACTGGAAATACGCATGATCGTTTAAAATACTTTTTCCCCATTTATTAGGTTCTTACTTTTGAATATCGTTTTATGCAGCAATATTTTATCCTTGGCTTACTTACTTACTTACTTACCATCACGCCGTTTCCCCGTGGGGTAGGCAGAGAGGATAGAGCGCCACACTACTCTGTCCTGACATACAACTCTCGCCTCATCCACATTCATACATCTTCGCACGCAAGCTCGCCGGTTGTTGAGGCTTCTAACGGGACCATCTTCCAGTATCTGGTTGATCTGGTCACGCCACGTCTTCCGCGTTCGCCCTCTCTTTCTGGCGCCATCAACACTTGCATTATATATCTTTCTTGCCATTCTTTCCTCATTCATTCACTCAACATGCCAAACCATCTGAGCGACCCTTTTTTAATTCTATTAATTATGCTAAGATCAGCTTTACATTCATTCCTAATATCTGCATTCTTTACTCTATCATAAATTGATTTTCCACAACATGCGTCTGAGGGATCTCATCTCCACTGCATTCAATCTAATTTCGTTCCTCTTCTGCCAGCTCCAGGCTTCGCTTCCATACATCAGTGTTGGTATCTGGTATCCTTGGCTAATGAATGTTATAGTGAAATTTACTTAACAAATCTTCCGAGATAACTATTTAGCAGCTCTAAAATCCTTTCACCAAAAGGGAGTTAAATCAAAAGCCCTAACGTGGCTTTTGATTTGAAAGTGGAACGTAGTTTTTTCCTATTAATTCCAGAAGACATGGTGTGCCCTTTTCTCTCACCAAAACCAGGGAAAAAGACCTCCAGGACGACCACCTTAAAATGGAGGGACAGCTGGCAGTCCAAGTCCCATCAGGACAATAATGTAGCAGTTACAACAGGTCTGCAGGCCTAACCAAACATGAAGAAGAAGAAGAAGGAAATGAAACAATCAACAAATATCTATAAGTAAACATCCTACAGCCAAGCAAAGATACATACTGATGATGACTAAAAGGTCTGCGGTGGAAAATAAATTAAATATGTCTGGACGCGAAATGATCGCTGTTACGCAAGAAAAACACATCAAACTGCACGTTGACCGAAACATAAATATAATAATAATAACACAATGAATAAAACTTGTGTGTACGTTTTGCCTGTTTTAATGCTTCATTAAATAAAATAAAATATTGTTAGTAGCGCAGAATAAAGTATGAGAACAATATCGAGTAGAAATAGGTACACGCGGATCAGTAGAATATTGAATAAACTCAATATGAGGACTTCAAAATAGATCATATCAATAATAGCAATCGAGCAATACGAGAATAAAAATAAATAATAAACGTGACGTAGCTATAGGTACATCGGTGTTTGTTTCTTTCAGTTTCTACTTGAGAGAAAGAGTGAGAAAGAAATACATTACGGTTATCCATCAAACGTCAAAATATAAATACGAAACCAACGCGACAATGACAATTTTGCCATAATTTGACATCAGGACGCTGTGGGAGAATAAATTATTTAAGAAAAAATTAGTACTTATTTCATGTAATTTTAGTCGAAACATGAGAATTGTGCGGTTACCTTTGCGAAAAGTTCTTCGGTAATCCATTCGAAAATCTTTCAGACCAGACCACCTGAATAAGAAGGCATTGCAGACATCGGACACTGCAAATAAAGGTATTTACTTTGAGAGATGTGTGAAAATATACAAATCTCCTTATTTGAGTATGATGATAACCGAACACCGACGTGTACCTACGTCTCATTTTTTTTCTAGTCTATTAAGTGTTGGGATAGCAATCTGAAAATCCCAATATTGCTGTTTTCTGAATACGGCCGAATATATTACAACATTATGGTCTTTTAAAAATCTTCACTGGAAAAATGTCGACAGAATTTATAAAAAAAATTATGCAGATCAATAAAAGCACGATACAAGATCAAGAGAATCAGAAGAAGAAAACCAAATCAAAAAATTCCATATTGTTTTTTAATAGAGACGCGAACACGGAATACGTGTCGCATCCATATTCTTACTATTTTCACAATAAGCTAAACGCTTGTGCTATGAAAAGAGGACTAACTTGCCGGTGTCCTGGAATGGGACTCGAACCACCGGCCACCAGATCACTAGGCGTCATGACTATTGCCCCAGCAAGCTACTATTTAAATGACTATTTTAAATACATGTATCATTCTAAAACTATACCAACTAAATTATTTAATCAAAGAATTAATCACCAAACCAATGATGTTTTAGAACTGAAGAAAATTGCTCCACTTTGTGGGAAATATAAAAAAAATATATGCAAATTTTGATGTCGATTATCTCCTTAATTATTGACATTTCACCTAAAGTGTACAGAGTATTTTATATTCAAAATTGAATAAATAAGACTTCCTGTATAACCGTACGGACACACGATTTTTTTTTCAATAATATTACAAAGAAAATAATCATCTTTAAATAATAAAAAATATTTTTAATTCTTCTAATCCTTTTAGTTTTCTTACAATTTATGTTTTTAGGAGTCTTTTTAAAAATTCATTAATTAATTGCGTGATTTTTTCAACCCTTTTTACATAGCTGACAACCTTTAAGCTTTAATAAATAATAGAACAGATATTATTATTTTAAACCGAATACAAAAAATCCAAATTTCTGATTTCAGCTATCTATTTAAATAATTTATTTCATGTCGTTTTAGAAGCATATATGCGTAATTTAAATATACAGGGTTATTTTGAAAACATTAATAACATTGCAGGACTATATTCCTGCCGTGATTATGAGTCGAAAATGTTGAAGCTATAATGACCTAATATCAATAGTTATGGAGATATACGACATCAAAGTTTGTATTTTTTCAATATTTCTGACTTATTTTTTGTAAAACGTTGGACTGTATATAACTTATATCGATTACGAAAAATTCATTCGTTTCAATACAAGTTAAATAAAATGATAAAAACCCTGAACAATTTCCAATTGGAATGTTTTCCAATTGGAATTCGGAGGTTTTTTTTTTACTTGTATTAAAGGGAATGAATTTTACATATTCGATATAGGTTGCTAAAATGATAGTCCAACGTTTTACAAAAAATAAGTCAGAAATATTAAAAACAAAATGCAAACTTTGATGTCGTATATCTCCATAACTATTGATATTAGGTCATGATAGCTTGAACATTTTCGACTCATAATTAAAGCAGGAGTATAGTCCTGCGAGGTTATTAATGTTTTCCAAATAACCCTGTATAGAACCAAATGAATAAATTTTGATTTAATACACAATACAATACAAAATGCAAAAGAAACAATTAGAAAACATGGTCGTCGCCGGCGTATTTCGCTCACATTGTCAGAATATCTCCTAAAATGAAATACCAGAGGAAACACGTAAGAAAGGAGAGAACATTATATAAATTTAAACATAAAAATTTCATTTCTAAAGTTTTAGATGAAATATATACATGGTGTAACGGAGCTAGTCCACAATATTTTACAGGTAGATTCCTGCTTCAATTATTAGTAGAAATTACCTAATTTCAATAGTTATGGAGTTATGCAATTTTTTTTTCAATATTTCAGCCTTATTTTTTACAAAACGTTGAACTATCATTACTGTATCTTTTATAGATTATGAAATATTCATTCGTTTCAATAGAAGTTGAATAAAATGATGTAAAACCCTGCAAAAATTTCAATTGGAAACTGCTACTAGCTGCTATAATTAAGAACGCGAATGAGAAAATGAATGAAAGTGGACGAGTTAAGTATTGTATTGTGACAGGTCTGAAGAGTGTGGCATTCTATTTTCTCTCCGTATACCCTTGCGGAGAAATTGCTTGATGGTAAGTTAAACAATAATTAGATTCTAGTTGAGGTCATTTTTCGGTTTTTGGCTAATTGCTTTATTGTTGCACACTTAATATAAAATTTATAAATTAAAAAATATTTCAAAGTAGATATTAAAAATACAATCAATAAAAATGCGACAACTTTAATATCTCGGACATGTGATGAGACATCCACAGAAGTAAGAGATCTTGCATCTCATAATGCAGGGAAAGATTGCCGGAAGTCGGAGGAGAGCATGATGGCTGAAAAACCTGAGACGGTGGTTTGGCCAGCCTATTTGTAAAACTGTAGAGCTGTTCTCATGGCCAACATGATAGTCGACGTCTGTTGAACGGATAGAACACGAAAATAAGAAGAATTAATAATGAGTACCTTTCTTCTTCGAAGAAATCTTTCGAGCTACTAATAATAATACTTAATAATAAGTGAGGCGTAACTATTAAATTATTACAAGCTGTAACCCGTCAAAAATGACGTTCTCTGACATGTTCGGTCGGGTCCTAAAGACTAGGTACGTATGCAAAATTTAGATAAGATCTGTCAAACGTTGTAGATTTCTATATAAAATAATACATCGTAGGGTTAAAATAGTATGTTCATACATAACTATTTTTAGATCTGTTTTGGGGTAAAATAGCAAATAAAATCAGTACCCCACAAATTTATACATAGTTACATACATACGTCATTATCGCATCCGAAGTTATCGGTCGCGCTAGCAGTCGCCAGATGTGTTCAATTTTCTTTACTATCTGTCAGAGCTAAACAATTTAAATCTTTGCACGAGTGTTAAATAGCTCATCGTGTTGTGTATTATTGAAAATCGAGAATATTGATGAAATGCGGTAAATGTTATGCAGTTCATTATCATGATTACTTACTATGTGTTAAAATCATTCACACATAACCATTGCCTTTGTGTAGATTATAGTTTTCAGGTAATAGAATTGCCAAATATTAAAATATAAATATGCAAGGACCAATTTGATCGTTATAATTGCCCATTGTCAAATAATGACGACCTAACGATGTGAAAAATCATAAATCTGAAAATCGTTACAGGTATGTTCCTTTCATTTTAATAAGGAAATTTAAATGAAAACGCAGCTTTTTTAACAACTCAAGTACAGAAAAATGAATAAACTTTATAAATTACACAAGATTTTAATAACTGTATGTGCGTAGGTACACTCCATTTGTAAATATAAGAAAATCAATATTGAAATACAGGAAAAAAATTTCTTGTCCGATACTGCAGTCTCTATTTATAGTAGATTCAGATTAAGATTCACCTTTCACGCGGTGCACTTCATTTTCAATTATGAGACGTCAATATCTCCAAACAGGAAACATAAAAGTTTTGAAAATATTGTTTTTCGTAATGTTCAGAGGTTGAAAATAAGTATTTATCGATCTAATTCAGATAACATACAATTTTTATAACACATACACTAGTCTAATAATTCCATTACGAGATACGTTTATATTTTATAATCATCTTGAAAGTATCAATTTGCAACTTCGTTACTAATTAATTATTACGTTGACCACCCGGTTCATCAAATGTTTTAAGCAAGACCTTTCTTTTTACTCCCTTTATATTAACTCGTGGCGTCTGTTTGCTTGCCGTCAACAAAAACTTTGGATCGATTTTTGACTCTTTTCCCGTGATCCAATCGAGCTGAAACTTGGCAAGCAGACTCGTGGCGACGATCAAGAAATTTTAGATCAATCAAATTTTCGTTAAAAAAAATATATAATTTCGGATTTTTAGAAATTTTATTCGTTTTTTCAAATTGGAATCATTAGAAAAGTTTGATTAGCAACGACGCGGCTGCCCGATAACGTCGCGGAATATTTTCTAAATTTGAATTATTCCGTCGGTATAATAGGTACATCACTACGAATTTCGAAAATTTACTAAACAATTGGTTCACAGATGACAGCAAAATTGGGTTTTTTGGGAAAAAATCATATAATAATTTATTTCTTTTAGATTTCTGCTTAGTTTTGAAAAATTCTACATTACTCAAATCTGATTCTGACTAAATCATTTGACGCTGGAAATTCATAAGGAACGATATTGATGATAATTGAATCTATCAAAATCTTGACATCTCAAAACATCTGACATTTTAGAAATATATTAAATTTCTGTAAGTTTAGTGTTATGTTATATGTTTTAATTCGACTTTAATTATTGTTATATTTTACAAAGATATTTTACATCTACAGATGAGAATATAAACTTTTTTAAGTTTATACTCTCACCTGTAGATGAGAACATCTGTAGTTCTCGAAACTAGTAGTGTTTTATTTATTTATATTTATGTCGCTTATTTATGTATATTTTAGATACAACTTGTAATTTAACTGTACATTCTTAAAATCAAAATTGAAAACTAATTATTAATTTTAAAAATACTTAATAACCCCTGTCAAACTTTGTAACAGGATTTTTTCTGTGCTATTTTTACGTCCAATGGAACTATTGGTAATAAGTTTAAAAAAAACTAACCCATAAAAACCAAGTTTTTATTATATTCCCTTTCTCATTTACTAGTGGAAACAGGTTTGGCGCTTAACCTCCGCGTTGGGCTCGAGTCGGGCGACGCTACGAAAGGGAGTAAAAAAAAATCGAAAAATCCGGAATTATACTACCTATAATTATTAAATTTTTTTAACGAAAATTTGTTAGATCATTTTTATCGACGCCACGAGTCTGTCTGATATGCTCGATTGGATCACGGAAAAAGAGTTAAACATCGATCCAAAGTTTTTTCGACAGACAAGCAAGCAAGCAGACGCTACGAGTTAAAAGAAAGGGAGTAACAACTGCATCTCAGTTTCCCTTTGATATACCTACGCGTATAAATAAATATTTAACCTTTAAATATGGATATTGCTGTGTTTGCTACCAAATAGAGAACATTGCCGCATTTGCTATTTACATAATTGGATATTGCTGTCTTTGCTGTGATATTTCATTCTAAAATCAACATTTATTCTCACGTTATGAAGCGGCCATTTTGTCATGTAACACATCCTTGGGGATTGATTGGTTGAAGTGAACATTGTTGTCTTTGCCTTTAATGTTGATTTGGAAACATGATTATGGAACATTAAATGATTTTGGAAGGGATAGAGCTCTATTTACTTTAAAATTTCGAATTCAGTACATTCTAAATTAGTAATCCTCGTTAACTGTATTCAAAACATTTTTTTCTTTTTTGGGTAGGTACCTATTCCTGCCTTTGCTTTGATACCCCTAATATCAATAAATGCGTACGTAATAGGTACCTACATACATTACTAATTATTTATGGCAAACTACGAAAGAATAATAATATCTTTCCAAAAAGTATTTTTTTGTCAACTGTAGTGTATCGCCAAGTGGCTCCCAAAATAGTTAACTATTGACTAGAAAAAATTATAAATATTTAGTGCAAAACTATAGGTCGATTTTTTACTTATGGCACTGTAAAGAAGACCAATGACGAATGTGTTGCAAGTATAATTTTTTATTATTATAATATAGTAGTAGATAAATTTGTTTAACATCTAATATTTTATGGATAAGGATTTAAGAATATGGATTTTTCACATCAATATTGAATGTCTATGGGCCGGTTGTTTCAAGTTGGATCAAAGTAAGCGTTCTTTTAAAGCATAGATTTTTACGTTCTCCACCAATCAGACGATCCGTTTTCGTAAAAATCTATGCTCTGATCGACCGCTTACTTTGATCGAACTTGAAACAACCGGGCCTATGCCCTTCAGCTGAAACTATTAGGTGAGAATTATAAATATTAATTAAGGATAAATTATAGAAGTCTCATATAGACGAAGCTAATTTATATATGAGAAAAGCGGATGCAAGTGTCTTATACGATGGCTCAGGGCTTATAACATGTATGAGCTGGCTTGAGTGATCACTCTACACAATGCAACATTCACCAGTTCCATCGTAAGAACATCCACACATTATCAAATTTTGATAGTTCTGTATATATGTTCAAATCAAGAACCTTTCATATATTACTATGATCTCTTAGAGAAATCTGTTGATTTTTTCTCATTAGTTCATTCAATATTGGTCAAAATTGAACAGTATATTTTATTATATTAATATAATGGACAAGAAAGTTCAAAAAGTTTCACAAATGGTTTAAGAATAATTTTTATGAATGTGTTAAATTTCAATCAAGTTTCAAACAACACATATATACATAGCAGATAGCTAGCGTGCGTCAAATGCATTGTTACACTACTGTCTAGCGTGAAACGGTCCTATATCTTTCTCTCTTTCTTGCATAGATACCATTCATGCAAGCTATGGACATGTATCGGTATACAACACCACTTTGAAAAGCCAAATTCATATACTAGGTACATACCTATGTACCTACATAAAGTTAAAAAATCAAATAGATATGATGTTTTGCTCTAAACAAAAACACATTACTTAAATATTTTAACTTGAAAAATCACAAGTTCCTAGATAAGCTCTTTTGACTCAATCTAACTCACTGATTCTCATATCAATGACAGGAACTAATGAAGCAACTCAAAGAGAAGTGATTAGTTATCAGCAAGATTAGTTGGAAGCGTATTTACAAAACTTAGTATACTAAACAATGTTGTGTGGTGTTACTCAGTGTAAGGAAAGTGAAGGTGATTGACATAGATAAATAGTATTTGTATCAGTACTTCATATGTGTATGTACTTCATACTTCATACACCCATACTATTAGAATTACCCATAAAATGTCAATATTTTATGAGTGAATAAGAAAAAGAGACTAAATTTAATCACAAAAGTCAATTCTACAATAAATGAGAATCCATTTGGGTTCACCGGGGGAATATGCGCATAAAACGTAACCGCAAAACATCCATCATCATACAGAGTAAATTGAACAAATCAAGTAATTGCACAGGTATCTTCATCGATTCGAAGGAAGTACTCGACAGTATCTCCCACGAACAACTCACACCAGAACTAAAAGAAAATGGGATCGACCACACAGCCCCAAAACGGGTAAAAATCCACTCATCGAACAGACCTCAGATAATCAGATCAAATGAATCTCGAAGTAATCCACCAATAGGTGAATTTGAAGTCCCCCAAGGTACGGTCCTCAGACCTCTACTATTTCTCACTCACGTAAACGACATATTTCAACGGTGAACTAGCATTCAACAACAAAAAAATCAACAGTGAACTAGCATTCCTCGCAGGCGACACCACACTGTTAACAAATTATCCTTCATAGTTCACAAATTAACAAACGAGAATATTAATAAAATAAAAACATGGCTTGTCAACAATCTTCTAACATTCAACGAAAAAAAAACTTCAACTTCCACTTGAATTTATTGTAATCGTCGTATTATTTTGACATCTCTCATACCCAGCGAAATAGCTGTGGATGTCAACCCAGTTCCATGACAACTTCCGTTCTCCAACTTTCCAGGTCTTACATATGCAAGACTGCGTAGAATGATTATTTTATTTGATCCACCTATCTTGTAAGGGGTGGCTCTATTGCTTTCGATGTTGCAGAGTAGTATCACCTCGTGGAGCAAACCCAATGATCTTTGTTGGCACATATCATTAAGTAATTTGGTCTTGATTTGATTGTGCTTTGAATTTCTGCTTTATTTCCACCGATATTTGTAGATAACTAACCATCACGCCGTTTCCCTGCAGGGGTAGGCAGAGAGGATTGAACGCCACACTCTTCTATCCTGGCACACCACTTTTGCTTCGGCCACATTCATACATCTTCTCATACACGTTCTACGATTGTTGCGAGGTTTGAAATATATAAACTAATGATTTAGAAGACCGGTTCATGGTTTATAAAGAGGCCAAGTAATTCATTTCAGTTGCAACTATTAAAGTACATTTTTTTCTCTTGTAATGTATACACCATTTTGAGACAATTTCATCAAACCTAGAAGCAAATAATCTTTACAAGTTTAAAAAATTAATGAAACACAGGTAAATATCATTTAAGTAAAATGTATTTAATCACAGACAAAGAATGTACACGTTAATCTTTCATTAAAAATATTCAAAATAATATAATGTTATCATAAAAATTAAAATTATGACTTGAAATATAATTATGTACTAAAATACTATGGTTTTACAACGGATTCTCAGAAAAATAATACTCGCATACCATTGCTGCATAATTTTTAAAATTATAATTTAAACTAACACAACATTCAAAAGTAAAAATAACTTATTGCCAAAATGAGAGTCGAAATGGCTTATTCTAACAGAATTTTAAGATTTTACAATACTCACTTGATTTTGCCACAGCACGGATAGATAAAATATGCTGTAGTAAGATTTACAATAATTTATTTTAAACAGAACATGTTTCTCGGAAGCAATGTCACAAAAAATAAGATAAAATAATCCCATAAAATTTATATCGAATTTATGCTACACGAAACTAAAGAATTACCATCTGAACTTGAGATTCAATTAAAGATGTTTAAAAACATACAATGATTTATATAGGTGGGACAGGATGAACTAGGCAGGGGTGGGTATGATACACGTGACAGATATGGAATGCATTTTTTTTATTAAAAAAGTATACATTTATTTAAACTAGTTGTTTCTTTCTGTATATATAATTATACAGCTCCACACGTGGCTAACCTCGTTAATTCGAAATTCAAGATACAAAAAAAAAAATTGCGATGCGATTGCAAAATTCACCAAAAATCGTAAAACTCGTGAAAAAAGCTATTAATTTCGTGAAAAAGTGTGTATTTCAATCATTTTGAAAATACAATATTTACTATACTAATACAAAGATCGCGAAATTTCTATTACTAAATACATGATATTGACATATTTATCATTCTCACTTGCGAAAAAAATTTAAATATTTCTTTCAATTTTGTCAAATTTCAAAATCATTTTGAATTATGTGAACTAAAATGTATTGATTTATGGCACAAGGAGCTAAAAATTGTTTCGAATTACGAATTACCGGGGTTTTCGAATTATCGGAGTTGATCTACTATGAAATGGAGAAGTTTCATAGTAATGATAATATAATAATATGTTGTAACATTTAACTAAAATATAATCCATAACTAATAAATTGGCGAAGAAATTGTTGAAATAAAATAAATAACAGTGAAAAAGAATATTAAAGTTAGCATATTTTAGCACGGAATGATCGCCTGTGACGTCACGGGTCCGCGTAGCTGGGGCCGAAGCACGAGTCGCGATGAATGAATAAAATTATTCATGCATATGCAAATTTAAAATTCTATAGTTTTGTTAGTTTTTGAGATATCCTAATTTTATTTTCGGAATTTTGTTTAATTTTACTCAAATTTTCATTTCCATTCATTGAAAAAAAATTAGTGGTAAGATTCTCCATTAATATTTTGTGACTTGTGGGTTTGAAAAAAAATCGAGGTTCCAGGTTCGAATTAACGGGGTTTTACTGTACATCTAAATCAAAATATATACATATAAATCTTTGAAAATTCAACCAAAAACTATGACAAAGGCTCTTAGTTTCATTTTTATAATTTCTTTTTTAAATTGAGCAAAATATGTTATTATGTCTACATATAATTTGCACTCTGGGTGCAAGACCATCATCATTTCAAAATATGCATTCTGAGATAACCCAGTTCAAAGTTTTTTGTTCTAGTAAATTAATTCAATTAGTGCCGTAAGCATTACCTTTTTATATCAACATTTCTTATAACAAAACAATCACATTTTAAAAGGGATATTCTTGAAACCTATTTTCAGAAAAATGAATCACTTTTCGTAGTAAATCAAAAATGAAAGTCACACAAAGATGAAATTTTAATACGAAGTAGAAGGAAAGATGTATTAAAATGTAACATTCTCAACTAAAAATGTTTCTTTTTAAAGGTTTTGCATTCAGGATGTGAAATTTCAATGTTTATATTGTCACTTAACAATATTAAATTTATTAAGAATTGTCACTCCGCAGTGGTAAAACATTTCTATAATGCGTGATTCCAATATTTATTGCTTTTATTTCTGTATATAATATTTTGTGCATATTAATATGCTGAACGGGATTACATTGTAAACTTTCACTATCTCTATCTTAAATACAAACATTTAGTAATATGTCAAAGAAAATATGATTACAATATATAAATATGTAGTATCTAAACACAGACTAACATTTTTATTAAAATATCACAAGTGTAGTAATAAAACAGCACATCAAAAGTAACAATGCTGAAATATGTATTTAAATGGCACATTGAATACTATTTGTACAAATTTTAACATCTAGGCAGTGTGAGGTTATGTTAATTGAATAAAATAGTAGAAACCTTAGAAATACAGAAACAAAAAGGACTAAGCTAAATATTTATTTTCAACTAACGTGTACTGGTCAGTGAGTAATTTAAATCTACACAAATAATTGACTTTTTTATTAACATTTTCTTGCCTATCAGCAAATTGTAACTCTTTAAAAATTAATAATTTCAATATGTTTTAATTGTGAACATGTTAAAGAAAAGAAAAAGGTGTAATGGGATTGCATTGTTCAAATGACTACATAAATGTGTGCACAAACAAATATTATTTGGTTCGGAGAACAACATTTCTGATAGATTATAAAGCAATAATTTCTTGTGCATTTCCTAGTGTTTCTCGGAAAATAAGACACTATCTTACTTTTATTTTTGGTTCAAAATATTATTTTACTCAACGGAATAGCTCTTTCTTTTTACACTCATTTTATCTAAGGCTAAATAAAGAATCACATTATAAAAAATAAAATAAGTTGTGCTTGACAGTAATAACCATAGATAGGATAATAACGAGCATTTCTGTATAGCAAGCGCTCGCTACACGCCTTTAACGCACTTGCCCGCCTCTGTCCTCCATAATGGTCGTACGGATAATTTTCTGAGAGACGGTTTATATTCTAAAAATCTTGAAATTTCACACTACAGCTTGTTTTCAGAGTGTGTCTTATTTTCAGAGAAAAATGGTAAATTTTAGAGTTCAATTATATTAAACATGTCAAATATTAAAAGAAATATAAAATAATATGGATTCCAGAAATATAAAATTATGTATTAGGAATGTATAATTAAAGTTTAAGTAGGACACTAATGTATATCCTCGTATTCAGTGTTGCCTATAGGAGACATAGACCGACGGTTGGAAAAAATCTCTCAGATCAATGATTGGCATCGTATCCTTTTACAAATTACATAGTTAAGCTCACCATCAATAGATATTCCTATTGGAATATTGAACCTAAATTGAAGTATTTGAAGAACTGTAAAAATTTTGTTATTAAAATGAATTAGCGGGGAGATTATGATTAACCTTTGACGAGGAGGATAAGTGCAACATGCATAAAATGGATTATGATGATGCTGATTTACATATATCATAATTAATTAACCATAAATAAAATGAGCTAAATGTCTACCAAGTATTTTACAGGATTATTAAATAATCATTCAAATAAATGTTAATATTTCTTTCCTTACGGAATGTTTTTTTTTTTAAACATTGTAAAATGATTCAAATTGCTCTTGAATCATGCGAACATATTTAACCTTTCCCATACTGTGCTAAAATTGAAACGCGCATTCCGGTGCTATACACTCAATGTGAACTTTTTTCTATTTTCAAATCAGATAAATATGAATATTTTACTTTTATATCATTAAAATAATAGTTGATATACAAATAAGTGAATTGTATAAGTGCTAAAAATGACAAAAAAACATTGATTATCACGAATGACAGCATGAAGACGCGTAAGAAACATCCGACCCGGCTAGCTGTGCAGATCTACCAAAGAACAGAGGTCGGTAATTCACCGAATCTGGCGCCCTGCGGACTACACACTATGCTCTGCACTGCGCTCCCCGTACTACTTCCCCCCACACACACTTATTCACAAATTAACGTCAGTTTCTTAGAGAAAACATTTTATTTTGTTGTGCCCGGTAAATACTTATATACAATACATATTTTGTAATTATTTTATTGAATACATAAATATATTAAGAAGGAATACCTAAAATATAAACTCTATGAATATTTAATATATTTACAGAGATATTAACATAGTTAGAGGCAATGTCAACTCAGCTTACAGCACCGGAGATAAAATAAACAAATTTAAAAAAATCTAATTAATAATCAATATATTTATATACATATATATAAAGAAACCCGTGATTCCCTTCCCGCCAAGTTTTCTCGTCACAATAAAAAAATAGTATCTGTTAATGAGTAAGATTATACATTTTTCTATCGTATTTAGAGACTGAGAATCATTAATCCGTTCCAGGCCCGGAGCACGTTGTTCATACGCAACGTGGGCATGGAACGGGTAAAACTTGATGAACTTCCATATATGCTCCCCTTGTAATATAAAATACATTTTATATGATTTAAATATGCATATGACCTAATTTCCCTGAATATTTTGGCACACAATAAATTTATTGACATAGATTATGTCACACCCGCTTAGTCAAAAATAAAGACTCGTGTACCGGTAAAAAACATTTTTTTAATGCCAATGTTTTGCTTCACGCATTACGTAATCCAAGGCAATTTCTAAATTTTATTTACAAATCGTTGCCTTAGGCCCGGTTGTTTCAAGTTCGATCAAAGTAAGCGGTCGATAAAAGCATAGATTTTTACGAAAACGGATCGTCTGATTGGTGGAGAACGTAAAAATCTATGCTTTAAGAGAACGCTTACTTTAATCCAACTTGAAACAACCGGCCCTTATAATAGTAGAATAACAATAATCTGGCCAACTTGGCAATGCCGAACAAAATATCAGCAATGAGTTCCATCTCACCAGTCGTCACTTTGTGGTCAAGTAGACTCGGTCAATTAAATAATATTTTGAATACTTGTCATATACATGCGGTACATATTTTAAATTGTATATTTTTAATTATTACTATGAGTAAAAATTTACTAAATCTCAAATTAAATTATTGGTCCCATAGGTAATGCAGATATAACAAGATTTGTCTGCATTTCATATTGAAAGAAGAAAATACGTTTATTTACTGTTTTTTTAACGGTGATCTACATCCACTAGTGACTTACCAAACTTATCATGAAATATCCAACACCTCAACACATTGCCTTTAGAAAATTCAACAAACTATTCAAATTATTAAGTTATGCGTTGTACTAGGCTAATGTAGACCAATAAGAAGACGTAATCAGGTGGTAAAGTCCCACTGAAAGCCAAATTGCGGGATATCTCTTTGAATCAAGTACAGTGGTACCTAGGTATATGTCCTCAATCCGTTCCAGATCCAGATATACAATACGAAGTTTTCTAATAAGAAAAAATCCTGTTATTGGCATATTAGGCATTTATGGAGTTGTATAAAATAATTTACATTGAATATTAAAATATGTAAATACAAAAGCAAATAGATGAAATAAGTTAATGCTTTTCAGCAATCTCTTTTCACCTCCATGGTGATTTTTTCATTGCTTAGCTCTTCTCATTAAATTTCTTAGAAGTTCGCAGAAAATTCACTAAGAGTTATTCGTCGCAATCATATTCCAAACAAAGGTTATAATACCAAACAAAAATTTTTATATCCCAACAGGACGTATATCAAGTTGGACTTATTTCAAAGCTGACATATATCGAGGTACCACCTGTATATTGAGTTTCTTCAGGACAACAGAAGCCAATTGACCCAATGTCCTTAACATGTGTAGTGCATTAACGGATGGAATGGCTTCCAAACATAACTGCATAAACTTATTCTACAACCTACACATTTACTGTTTTTGAGGTAAGTTTGTACATCTCCACAATTATACACACATGGATATAAAATTTGTCTTTTGATTTAATTTGTTTAATTTATGAGATGCGTTTCACTTTATGAGACCATTATTAAATATATCGATATTGCTTCATATGGCGAAATACATCTCAAGTAAATTAAATAAGTTAAATAAAATAAAAACAACTATTTTATGTTCATTGTCAAACAATGTCAAGATCTACACTTGAAAAAATACTTAAGTGATGTTTTTTTTCATGTGTAGATCATTTACTTTTTAAAATGCACTCACTTTTTTAGGTTTGTTATCGAGTTAACTTCCCCAAGTCTAATATAACAATAAATATGAATATAAAACTAGATAATTTCCATCAAAGCATGTGCATCCGTACACGTACTCATATAGTCAACAATGAAGAAAGTCTAAGAAGGTTACCCGTTGGATACTTCAGTTGTCGCTTCCTCAATGAGCTCTTCTTTAAGGTTGATAACTTCTTGGATCAGCTGACGATTGTTCTCTTGCAATTTGGCGATGATCTCCTTGTACTTTTTCTCCTTGGCCCGGCACTCTTCCACGAAGTTGTCTTTTGCTTGACTTTTTGTGACGTAAATACCTGAAAAATGATGAACAGTGTTGAAATGTACCACACATATTGCTGTCGTTAATCCTTGTAAATTAATTGTGCACCACTTTCCCATGTCGTACATTTGGAACAATAAGGCATTATCTGACTTTTACATCACTCAGGGCTATATGGTCAAGTAGGTTATGGATCTGATGGTTAGGATTCTTGCCTAGTGATTCGCTGTGGTCGCCGCTTCGAGCCCCATTCCAAGACACCAGCAAGTCAGTCTTATTTTCATAGCGCAAGCGTTAAGCTTAATTTTAAAACAGTTAGAATATGTGATAGATGAATTTTTATATTGCTCATAAGTTACTGCAATGAAAGTCCATGCTTTTACAGAAAATAAGTCAGAAATACAGAAAAAAAATGCGAACTTTGATGTCGTTTATTTCCTTAACAGGTTCAATGCTCTGGTTGCGAGAAACTCCACACACGCTTATTAACGTTTTGCATCAACGTCACATTTATTGCCCAGTGTTAATACAGTAACCGTAACTTGTTTAATAATTAAAATATAGAGCCAAAGTTTTTTTGTATGTTTTGGCTCTACATTTTAACTATAAAAAAAGTTACAAGAACACCGGGCAATGAACGCGATGTTGACGTGAAACGCCAATTGGCCTGTGCAGAGTTCTCGCAAACAGAGCAACCGGAACCTGCAGCGAACCTGCTAAACCTCGACATTTCATCCAAAGTGTAAGAAATATTTTCTATTCAAAATTGAATGAGCTTCACTGAAGTTTTTGCAACTAGAAATGGAATTATTTCTTCAATGAAACGCTTCTTATTTTATGTTAACTTACACAAGAGACCTACAATGTGTCGACGTCACCTTTGAGGTGAGAGAAATTAAACTAAGCAGGGCACTGCACACATACTGAATGATTCAGTGAAACATACAAATGAACTTGACTAATGCGCTAGACTCTGCTATCAACTAGTGAAATTTTGTACCATGTAAATTTTTAAATGTCTAGGACAGTGGTTCCCAATGTTGGCAGGACCGGGACCCACCAAAAAAAATTTAAATTTTCAGGACTCACCCTCCTGCCTCACATTTTCCCAATTCATATTGTAATCATACTAAAGACTGTTCAATTTTAAAAAAAGAAAAACCTCCAAATATAATCGAAATTTTTAATTATGAAAAATGCTAGGATGAATATAAGGATGAATTTGTTGCCTCTTTATTCTCATAACAGATTAGCTTTGACTTCAATTTTAGTCACTTTTAATCGCAGTGAACTCGATACGTCCAATTTATTTCTGTATGTAGTCTTAATAGAATCCATGGCAGAAAATTCCACTTCACATGAGGTAGTGAAGGGGGGGAGGACTTTCATGGCTTCTTCAGATAAGCAGGGATAAGTGTCAGCAACAGAAAGCCAGAATTTTGCTAATTGCTTGCGATTAAAAGTATTTTTCAGCGACGTATCTTCTGATAAATTAATAAGCTCTTCACTTGCTTTTGTTGACATTTCAGTCGGTATGTTGTGGTATGTCTTGAAATGGATTATAAATCCAGTTATTCTTTTGTACTTTTTCATCTCTTCTTCGAAGTTGGCGTTAAAGTTATTTTTCAACTCTGTTAAATGAGTGAAAATTGCAGACACTACATTGATAACTAGATGCACTTCGTTATCTATAATAAACACGACATGACCCGGATGAGACGTGTTGCGCGGTGTTGTGACTGCGACCCATCTAATATCCGCTCGCGACACACATAGTTTGGCAAACACTTGTCTAGAACATTACTCACCATTGGCTCCCAGGAAGCGCTCTTTCAGGCGAGAGTGCTCCAGCTCAGCCCGGCGCACCTGCGTGCCCAGCTCGTGCTCCCGTGTGGCCAGCTGGCTCTTGGCGCGCCGGGCTTCCTCCGCCGCCCGCCCCGCCGCTTGCTGGCTCGCCTCCATCTTCAGGATCATCTGTCGCGTGTCTTCGGCGGCCTGCTTCAGGCGGCAGTCGCGCCGGTCCAACTCCTTCTTTTGCTTGTCCACCATGTCCTGTGAAATGGAAGGTGAAGAGTGAAAAAAACAGTGAAAATGCTTTCAAAATTGATGTAATGATTGTTATTAGGGGAAACCGATCCAACAGGGATGTTGATTTTGATGAAGGTAATTCCACATCTATTGAAACCCTGCTCTAATTAGAAAAACTATTTTAGAAATTAATACACCAATGAAAAGGAAAATAGTGAATTTTCACAATTTATTCGTCTGTAAAAATTAATTTTCTTTGACTACACAATATGTATTAACGGTACCTAAGTTAAATAAAACATCTACAAAAAAGCAGTGTTACAGGAGAGCTTTTTGAAGTTTGGCTTTATATACAAAATTAGTGCTTTTGTCCCTTTTTACTCCCTTTCTTTTAACTCGTAGCGTCTGCGGTTTACTGTCTGCCGGAAAAATTTGGATTGATTTTTAACCCTTTTCCCGTGATCCAACCGAGCTGAAAATTTGCAGGCAGACTCGTGGCGACGATAATAATGATCTAACAAATTTTCGTTTAAAAAAAAAAGTGTAATTATAGTATAATTTTGGATTTTTCGAAATTTTAGTGTTTTTTTCAAATTGGAATCATTAAAAATGGGTAATGACCCCGGCGCGCACAGTAGGCACGAAACCAGATTAAATGAGAAAGGGAGTATAGTAAAAACTTGGTTTTTATGGGTTAGATTTTTACAATTTTTTTTGTTTTAAATAAGCGGGTTTTTTTTAATTTTGTATTGTGGAGAAACGTATTCTGCTTGTTTATTGGTACAAAAAAGTAAAAAATGCTTTTTTGGTAGATGTCCGAGTATACATGGAGACTGTCAATATATCTCGGCTAATTAACTGGTAAAAGTAACAAAATAGAAAAAAAGTCAAGCCTACAAAAACATTTATTATTTGAATAACCTTAGATTCAGAATTTACTTCAAACGTAAGCAAGGCGTGGGGCAAATTGAAATTGATTTTAAAAATTAAAAATAAGTGTTCCAATGTGTTGGATATTGGAATGACAAAGATCAGATACAGTTTTTGATTTGAAACAAATAAAGGAATCACATACATTGAGGAAGAAATTATTCTGCTGCAGAGCATAATTCCTATCTTTTAGTTTCTGTCCGTTGGCAGCCACCTCCTTGTGATGCATTATGAGCCCCCAAGTTCCGTTTGCCAGGCGAACCATGGTCCTGGTAAGATTAGCAGCATCTAGGTCCTCGTATTGGTTGAACATGTACTTTATGCCTAGTACTGAAAGCTCCTAAAAATTAGGTAAATATAAGTAAAAATAACAATTCACTGTGCAAACGCTGCAAGCAAATGAGGTATGCATTTGGACGTTTGAATTTAATATTCAATAATAATCTTTCATTTTGTCTAAAACAATAAGTATTCAATGCATACTTAACTCGCATACGACTGAGACATATGGACTCTTAATAAAGGGGAGATCCAAAAGCTTAGGGTGCCAAGATTCAAATACTTTGGCTCTCTGATAACTGGCAAAAATAACTCTAAAGAGACACAGAAGAGATCCAGAAGCGCAAATCACTGTTATTTCCATTAGATGAAATGAACACGACTGCTGTCACAAATCGCTCATCAGACCGGTACCCAGCTGAGACATGCGGACTGACTAAAAGGAACGCGCAAGCACTGGACGTTTTTGAAAGGAAAATTTTGAGATGTATCTCGGGACCGATTCTAGACAGTGAACTTTGTTACAACAATACTTATATTCTATACTTTGTTTAAAGAGCTGAGCATCACAAAATTTAAAAAATTGGGCAGACTTAGATAGCTGGGTCATGTGGAGAGAAGGGCTAAACAACAAACACTGATGTTCCTGCTGAATTCAAGACCAATACAATGGTGGAGCTTAGGACGGCCAAAACTACAATGGAGCGACAATGCTCTCAGACATATGCGCCTTGTAGATCCAGAACTGGAGAGAGAGCTGGCACAAGACCAAGAGATGAGTGGTGGAAAACTCTTGAAGAGACCAAGACCCACCAGGGGTAGTAGAGCCAACAGTGATGGTGATGATGAATGGATGAAAGAAATCACATTATTAAAGAGTTAAGGTTGTTATTACGGTCATTAGACCTATTGAACTGTAACTGGTTGCGGATATTTTATATGAGCCTGGAGACTCGAACGGTGTGTTCTTTCACACTACCTAACATACATGAAATCGAACTACGGGGGCAGAAAACTGTTTTTATATTTAATTTCAACAGTACAACAACAACAATAAAAACAGTTTTAAGCCCCCATAGTTCAATCTCACTTATGTTAGGTAGTGTGAAAGATAACACACCGTTCTAGCCTCCAGGTGTACAGAGTGCCATGCGATTGTGGAACGTTCTACATAGGACAAACCAAACGCAATATCGCTACATCATTGAAGGAACATATTGGAGCAATTAAAAACAACAACTCCAATATATCGGCAATCTGCGAACATGCATCCAAAAGGAATCTCTGTCATTTTATCAGATTTGACAAGACAAAAATCTTATCAACAGAACTGCACCTTATCCCCAGATTAGCGAGGGAGTCCATTGAAATATACAAACATCCCAATTTCAATAGAGATGACAGTTACAAACTATCAAGTATTTGGCGCCCTGTTCTTAAGACACTGATTAAACCCTTGAGAGACGTCACAGTAAAGTCCGCCGACGTAACTAGTACATATTGCACACTGGCTACCTCTATCGTAGAAGAAGTGAACACTCCACAACAAAGTGCATATAATTTATGCCCTCGGAAGTAGTAATCAGTTCGCCCTCTACCTCCGCGGGTAAAGGTTGTCCTCCTGATGACGTTGAATAAGACTTCAATGAAACTTCAAGAATCGTTTCTCAGAAAAACATACGGTTCGTATAAAATATCCGCAACCAGTTGCAGTTAAATAAATCACATTATATTAAGCATATTTGAATCCTGCACAAAAACATATACACAATTGAATAAGTTATAATTTCGTAAATTAAAATGTTCACATTACAAAGAAATTATATTTTTACAACTTTGCAGTACGATACTAAGAATCACCAATATTAACTTTACAAATGACATATTAAATTGTAATCATAATTACAGCCTGCAAATTATTACATCTGAAAATTAAAAATAAACCAAGGTAAGCATTTAGTCTTAATGTTTTCAAATTGTCTTACCTCCTCTATGGACTTCATATATTTGGGGAGGTTTTCTTCATTGCACGGCTCAAATACCGTACACCTTTTGGACTTAGAATGCAAGATGAGTTCTCTTATTTCCTTCTGTACCGATTCCATATCATCTATGACAGACATTTTGGGATAACTAAAACAAAACAATAACACAGTTGACAGAAAAGCACATGATTAATATTTTTCAATAATAAGTACCTATATTAACTTCAAATTAAATGTATTTACAATATATGTCGAATGATGTGCTATAAAAATTGCGTTTCGTGATACACTCCGAATGAACCACCAACATCATTCAACACAAATTATTATATCCGTATTAATTTCCTGTTCGCGCAACCTTCAGTTATTAACAATTTTGCGACGCGTAGTAGCACACAGGACAGAAAAGAGCATTCAAAATATTCTCATTACCAAAAATAGTGAAAACACATGTCATATAATTTAATCGACAAACGTGTTTTCGATGTTATTTCACTACAAAAACATCAACGTTTTTCTTGATATCTAAAGAATTGTGCTGTCTAAAGAAATATTACGCTTAAGTACGTACATATAGGTGTGTATTTTGATATGTGATGGAACTATTAACATACATTTAGGGCAAATAGGCCAATTAACCAGCTTAATGACGCGCGTCGACCGAAGAAATAAAGGAATCACGATGCAAGTATTTGACGTTTACATCGATGTAAACACCTATATTTGTCGCATAGAATATCTAAAACAAACAAAACTTTGACCTTCGTGAAATCTATCATTGGAAGTTTGTATTACATATATTTATTTAATGAAACAAAAGATTTATACCAATTTAAACTCACTATACTTTAGTGTTAATTCCGAAAATTTTAAATATAGGCGAGCACCGATGGCAAAACCGCGGGACGATTTGCTTTTGTTTACTTTATTGGGGTTGCCAGTTGCAATTTAAAAATGGTTTACTAAAGTAGTGAAAAATGAAAACATAAGTAGCTACCTATTACTATTATTTTAAAATTAGTGTTGTCTAGCATCAAAATATTAACATAATAGAAATAATAAACTATATAAAGTTTTTTCACGGCCCTCAGACAAGTTTTTTCGGAACTATTTCATTTCAATGGTCATTTTCATAAATACAGGCAGAAATCAATGAAAGTTGGACAACCCACAACAACAAATCGGGAAGAAATTAGTTATTTTATTATAATAAGATAAGTCATGCATTGTAGACTTTTCATGTTCATAGTGCTTCAGATAGGACCCTATTCAAACAAGTTCTCGAAACAAATTCTCGAACTCCCATACCACGAAATAAGGAATAAACGGGGCTCTACCTTTATCACTTTTTAGATTTTTACATTTACTAGATTTCAAAGATAGCGGTGGCGGCGATAATTCTTAACAAATATTTCGAAAGCATAAAACTTATTTTATTTATTTAAATAGATATCGGCTTTTGAGAATTGAAGATATCGTGTCGCCAAAAATGTTTATTTATTTTTTCGCTACTATAATTATTTTTAAATTATATTTTATATTTATTAATATATTTTAGTTTAAACAATTATAATTGTATTATCTATATAATGTTATGTGTTTTTCATTGTTTGTGAACCATTAAAATAAATAATAAATAAATTAATATATAAAGGTATAATTTAAAATGGAATCGTTTAACTTTCGAGTACCGGAAGATTCAAAAATGGATCGGGGCCGGAGCTGGGTGCAAAGTGACCCCAGTCAAATTTGCGTTTTGATGAAGTATAATTTTTTTGAAAATGTTATATAATATTTGTAATTATATTTCTTATACAATGTGAACAAGATTCTACTAAATTTGTCACTTTATAAGAAACCGTAGTATTTTGACATCTCATCACTCACAAGCTGTGCAGCAGAATGACGTAATCGTGTTGCTTATCGTTTAGAATAATCGCAATTGCCTATATTTACGAAAAACATATTTTTTTCTACTTTTGACTACATTACTATACATTATCATTATATTTTCTTTGGGTGTTGTATTCTTTGGGATAATTATGAGGATTAGAAGGATTACCAACTCAACATCATTTATTATTGTAAATAGTTTTGAAAATAAGATTAATTTGGGCCCCCTTACGGAACGGAAGTGTTAAAAATTAATGTATCATTTGTGATATAGGTATTTTCTAACCTGGTAACGTTTTGCTAGTACTTAACGACTGCGTTCATAATATTTTTCAGCTCTCAGTAAACGAGAAGATTTTGCAAATCAGTTCTAGACCGTTTAGAATATTTTATATGCTGTAATAAAGACCCATCCGCTACATTTACTCTAGCCTACGTTTCGGATCGGATTTAAGGGTTCTATCTATCACTAATTCTGAATTTATAATTTAAAAAGAAAAATCCAAATAATAAATCCTAACTAATCCTAAAGATATTTGTAATAACTAACTAACATTGCACTTGATACTTCTTAGATACATAATTATTACCATATGAAAACAAATATTATACTTATGAAAACGAATTCAAAAAAATATTATAACGCCACTCTTGGACAGGCATAGCCTAGTAGAGTGGCATAATCCACAAATCTAACAAAAAAAATTGTGTAATCTTATCTTATACTTATATAGTTAAATTATTATTAAGTACCTATATATTGTAAACAAGGATTTTTTGAAATAAATAAATAAAAAAAATAAAACTTATTTATCAGCGAATCATTTACATTTTTTTTTTTTTTTATATTTAATATATAGTACAAATACAGTTCTTATATATTTAAATATTAGATAAAAAAAATTAATACTTCATAGTCATGTATGACCTCATCAGTGAAGAGAAGCTCTTGAGTCTGATGAGGGAGCCACAGTTCTTATTATAATATATAGGTAGTATATGCAAGTTATTTATTAATACGGTAAAAAAGATAAGTTGATAATGAAAGTATTGGAGTTATTTTGAAAAAAGCTATAGGTTTAAATGATTTATGAATTTAAGTTTGATTTTAGGATAATTTTAATTTTTTTGATTTGCTCTGAAGGATTACTGATGCATCGTATCTCGATAGGTAAGTTATTATAGTAATTAATGGCTTTATAAATATAGTGATGCTGTATTTGGGTTGTTTTACATTAAGGCATTATAAATTGTTTGGTTACAAGTAGGTCGTGTTTAAATATTAAGATGTTTACTAGTGATAAAAATGAGAGAATTATTTTTTAAATTCAGCTTTACATTAATTAGTTATACCTACAATAATATTACAAATAAATAAAATATTACAAAATCAATCTTAAATGTAAACAAATTATATTTTTTACATTTACACACATTACAATACGAATGAACTCCCTGTTCTATTAATGAAAATGACCTAAAATCTCTAATTGTTGAAATTCTACTTAATTTGCATCATTTTTTTCAATTCCAAATAAAATTTAACTTTAGCACCAAATAAAATTATCGCGAAATCGCGTGCCATCTGGTAGCGTTTATTTCGTTAGCACGTTTTCGGGTTAAGTATTCTGAAATTTGAGACCGAATTGTTTTGCAAGGTTTTAATCATTTTATTTGAGTTGAATTAAAGGGAATGAAATTTTATTATTTGATTAAAGTTATTTTAACGATAAAGTAGCGTTTTAAAGAAAATAAGTAAAAAATGATAAAAAATATGCAAACTTTGAAGTCGCTTATATTCATAACTGCAATATTAGGTCATTGTTGCTTGAACATTATCGACTCATAATTAACGCAGGAATCTACTTGTTAAGTATTATGGACTAGATCTGTTACATACACACTGTATATTTGTATACAGGGTTATTTGGAAAACATTAAAAACCTCGCAGGACTTCTGTATTCCTGCTATAATTATTATGAGTCGAAAATGTTCATCAACCATAGCTATGAAGATATGCGACATCTATTATATGTTATTTCAAAAACTCACAATACAGGTTTATAAATTAATCTTTGTAAAAAAGCCTTAAGTCAGAAAAAAAAACAGGTTTACTCTATTTCTACATAATCTGTCAGCTAAAAAAATAAGCAATTCCAGAGACTTCCGTATTAATATCAAACAAATGTAAAATTCTATTAGGTACTTTAATCATATTACTAATCAGATAGGTTAATTTTGTTAGATGATAGAAGTATAAGAGCTATTTTACCGCCCTCAAAGAAATACCAATTTATACCAGCAACCATTATATTAATATTATTAAGATACTTGACAGATTGTCATCTATCAAAATGTTTTTAAAAAAAGAACTGTCGAACACATTTAACAGCTATTATAGCAGATTCTAAGCGGTTACGGAGGTACTTACGTTAAAATATAAATAAGCGATAATGTTGTTATTATTTTAAAAATTAAGGTATTTCAAGGTTTTTAATAATTGAATAATTATAATGGTTGCATTTTGTTATCTAACATACATATCTACCATGCAAAAATGTAAATATAAGATGCCTTACAATTTGAATATCTGCTTTATATTCAATGCAAATTTATAATCTTCCCTCAATCCAATTGGTCTGCGCGAAGCGTACCCTATAAAAGGAAAAGTTCGATAAGAAACAGTGTATTGTGAGCACCAAGTTGTCTTGTGTGGCACTTTACAGAGAATGTATTAACATCTGACCGAACAGTTCTAATTGGCTACCACCTTCCGGGGAAATACAAGTGGGGAAACAGCACTAAACTAAATAGCTAACAACTAAATATTAATCTAAGTGATTTATTTTATTTTATTAAAAATGGTATCATTGGCCCCCGTGGCAATGAGACAGTGGGGGAGTATGTCGAACACCACAGTTGTAGACAAAGTGCCTCCAGAAATGTTACATCTAATCGATCCACATTGGTAAAGTTTTTTTGTTAATTCATCTAATGTTTAATTTATATTTCTAGATATAGTAAGTCCTTAACGTAGTTAATTTAGCTAGTTCCGTTCCCAGAGCTAGTTCGCAAATTCAATTCGTTCGTAAGTTGAATCCTATGCATTTAGCATTGCGCCTCACTTTTACACGCTATGTAAAATTGAGGCGTAATTCCAGTAATTGTTGGTTCCAGTGTGAAATGTGCACTCGCTACATACAGGATGTACCAGATCTAGCAGCAGAAACTTTGCAAGTATATTCCTGACTATGTTATGAGTCTAAAATGTTCAGGCAACCATGGCCTAATATCAATAGTTATGGAGATATACAATACCAAAGTTTGCATTTTTTTTTCAATATATCTGAATTATTTTTTTGAAAAAAGTTGAACTATCATTACGGTAACTTATGTCGATTATGAAAAATTTATTCGATTTTATACAAGTCGAATAAAATGATAAAAACCTTGCAAAAATTGAAAAAAGTTATTTTTTACAATGTTTTTATTATTTTATTTAAGTTGTATTGAAGCAAATGAATTTTTCATAATCGATATAAGTAACTGTAACGATAGTTAAACTTTTTGCAAAAAATAATTGTATTGAAAAAAAATGCAAATTTTGATATTGCATATCTCCATAACTATTGATATTAGGTCATGATTGCTTTAACATTTTTGACTCATAACATAGTCAGGAATATACGGCCATGTTTCTGCTGCTAGCTCTGGTACACCCTGTAGCTACAGCCCTATAGCTACAGCCAGTTTTTACAGATCTGATATTTTACAGATGAAAAAAAAAGATGGATAAAATATTAGATACTGACATTTGCGCATCGAAGCGGTTTGTGTCTTAACTAAATATACATATATTATGTTTCACGTAGTTTCGGGACAAAGTATGCTAACTGACTAAATATACAAAAAACAAAAGCTGAAAAAAAAGAACAGACAGGGATTCAATCCAGTTTTCTCAGAAGGCATGTCAGATGCCTTAGGGCCGGTTTTATTAACTTGGTTTATATTGACACCCTCACTCAACCAACCCCGTTTACGGGAGATGTGTCGATATGTTTGTGTTATAAGTGTCTAAGCTGTGTTTTGGAGATTTATTTATTTATTTATTGAATTTAACGGACATAGTCCAATAAAATATAATACATAACATGAACAATATATAATACATCAGAATAAAAATTATAGCAATTTAAATCCAAAATCAAGGACAAATGAAAATTACTAACAAGATGGAGACAAGGTCTGGACTATCTAATCAGAGATTGTTTAGATCTGGACAGACTTACACCAAAGAAGTCCAGATCCTGTCTTGACTTTATAAGACATGGGACATTTAGTGACATGGGAGCATGAAATCCATAATTGGTTCTATGATAGCTAAGGAACAACAGTTCATTATTTCTGAGTCTACGGGAAGGGTTATTGAATTTTATTTGGCCCAGTAACGAAGGCACATCAGTGTGGCCGTTTAATATTTTGAATATGGTGATTAAGTCAGTGTTTTCTCTACGTTTATGGAGGTTATAAATTTTTAACATTGACTCAATTTCACTGTACGAGTAGTATCCTCTATCCAAGTCCATCATCCATGCGACTTTTCTTAAGAAACGATGTTGCACGCATTCGATGTGACTTGTTTGGTTTGTATAGAAGGGGGACCAAATCACAGAGGCATATTCTAAGATAGGACGGGCAAATGAACAGTAAAGAGTTTTGATCGTATCAGTATTTGTGAAATCAAAAGACAGAGTTTTAGAGTAAGATAATACAGGATTCATATTTTTTCAGGTACCAGTTTCCTCCCTTGAATCCCCTATGGCACGGTATTCTAGGATTTGTAATGGTCTGTCTGGGATTTATAAGTTGGACTGGAAATGGAGTTGTCATTTATATTTTTTCAACGACCAAGGTAAGACCGATTACGTATTTTTCATTTAATTTTCCATTACAAGTGGTCATAAATGTCTGCAAAAAATTCAATTAATAAGTGTGTTCGTCGCGCGAATCTCACACAAGATAAATAAAATAATCCACTCAAATCTTAAATAATCAATAATAATAATTTTGAATATCCATCCGTGATTGGAACTAGAATCCAATTGAATATCCCATCCGTAACTGAAACTAGAATCAAAATTAGTATGATTTCAAATAGTACACATAAAAGTTTATATTTTAGGTTAATTTCCCAATACACATTTTTGTTTTGACTAGGTACTTAATGTTTATTTAGTATTGAAAATATTTCTAGCAAGTTATTGTAATGATTAACGTGTGGATAATAATGGTATTTAAATAAATAATAATTTTATATTATATATTAGAGTCTCCGTTCTCCGTCCAACCTCCTCGTAGTGAATCTGGCCTTCTCAGATTTCCTGATGATGGTTGTTATGTCACCTCCCATGGTGGTCAACTGCTACTATGAAACATGGGTTCTAGGTAAGTACTTACCTGCATTTAATCTTAATTTGAGTTCAGAAGCGAGTTTTTAAAATGGTTTATGAGTGATATTAAACTATCCAAGGAAAATGGGGAAACAATTGAGTTCATTACTAAGCGAAATAATTGTACTTAAAAATTGTTCTAGTGTTTTTGACATAATCCTATTGATAATAACTATTATCGCCACTAGGACTCTATGTAAACCTTTTAGGGGTTGCACAATCCTAAGAGAATAAAATTGATGTAAAAATTGGATGATTTTTTTTCTAACAGGTGGTGAATTTTTTGATACTTCTCAAAAGTACCTACATACTTAATTATAATTTCGTTGGAATTTTTTTGGAAAAAAAAAATATAAAATGGTTGCGAAATGTCTATTTCCGTAAAACTACTCCTCAGTGACTGACATGTAATTTACCCCGGTGCACGTTTGTTCTAGACAAAAAAAAGATAATTTTTTTATTTAGAAATGAAATATCTGCAATGTAGCATCCGGATTTATCAATCCGATAAATCATTTGTTACAAACAATCGTTTAAAAATACTTTTTTAATATTTTTCTTTCTTTAAATTGCTCTCATTTTTCCAAAACACTGTTTTTGTGAATAGGACATGCTTCATTAATATTAATAAGTGACAAAAAATTAAACACCTGCTTGTAAAAGTACCCGAATAATACCTTATAATACCTTCTCCTTCCTTGAAATAAAGACCTCTATTAATACCTGTATTTGTATAATTTAAACATGTTAATAAGAATAATAGAAAGTAGAATGGAGGACCGGAATATTCGGCATTTTGTATCAAATAATTTTTCAGCTTTGAATACAAATAACTTATACCAAAACAACACTACATTATCATACGCGCTATAAGTCGTACAAGTAATAACAAAATAAAATATTGTTTTTAAAGCCACCAAGTAATTAAAATTAATGTTTTTTGTGGCATTTGTGTGAAGGTTACATAAGAAAAAGCGCGATAAATAATAATAATTAATTTAGTTATAGTTAATTATATGCTATAAATTCAGTTTCAGATTTGATTCGGTATTACATCCGACTCAATTATCCAAAATTTACGTAGTTTACCACAATTCACACGTAGGCTGAAGAAACAATTTCAAAGCCCTTAGTAGTAGTCTTTATTACTATGTTCGGTTGATAAAATACAGTAAATATTATTCAAAGCTATTTTCATTATAGACGTACCTACACAATTAAACATAAAAAATGTTGATCAATCCCGATAATTTCGTCAGATTTTTCGGTTCGGGATTGACCTCGTAAAATGCCTCGAGATCTCGCGGGATCGGGATTGCATTCCTTAGTAATGGCAGAGGATGTTATTTGTTCTGATAATATCGTTTGATTTGTAGGTCCTCTAATGTGTCAAATTTATGCCATGTGTGGCTCTTTGTTCGGATGTGCCTCTATCTGGACGATGGCCTGCATTGCTCTGGATAGGTACAACGTAATTGTCAAGGTACTAAAGCTTCAATTCATTACAAGACTTCATTTTTTCATAATTATTACCATTAATATATCTAGTTGGTTTTTAATAGATTTTTATATTTTATTAATAACTGTTACATTTCAGGGTTTAGCAGCAAAGCCGATGACGATTAAAACAGCTCTCTTTAGAATTATTGCAATCTGGCTGTTCGCTCTCTTGTGGACCATTGCGCCCCTGTTCGGCTGGAATAGGTAGGTACATTTTATATATATTTTAAAGTTTCCGTTGCTCTATTATATACAAGTGATGCGATAAAGAATATATTTTGACGATGGATACCATGTATCCTTTATTTCCCTGGGACTAAATCCAGTACTGTGTTCTGAAAATTTTGGACAAACTCAAAATATTCAGAATGTAAAAAACTGGTCTAAAAAGCAGTTTTAAAAAAATAAAATTATATTTCAGGCGTATTCTAGTGTAATGCTAATGATTCGGATGAATCTCCTTACACATATAAAAGAAGTTTTAAAAATTTCAATCAAAAAAAGATATCTCATTAGTGACATATGTTGTTAATTAAGGGAATGGAAAAGCTTTGAATGCCGGTCACGCTAATAATAATTACAATACAATTATGAACCGGGTTTTAAAACATAAATATATATAAAACTTCGAAAAATTTGGTAGATGTGGTATTCTATCATGGGAGGAAATGATGATCGTTACAGTGTAAAATAATCACGTACTATAGGTAGTAAGCCCAATGAACACCAAAAGGCTTCCATACCTACTTTCCCATAAAAAATATATAATTTCGTCTCTATGAGACATCTAAAATATATTTTAATTTTAATTTTTTAAATAAATTATTACAGCGCCCTCTCATTTTATTTCAAAACTAAAAATATTGTTTTTTTCAATCGTCAATCAATAATATTGTTTTTTCTACCAATTCCTTCGGCGCCACGCTTTCTTTTAAAATTTAAAATTTGTCTACCCCGAAGTAGACATAAATAGGACAACTGATATTTTTCTGGAATTTTCGTAACTTGTACCTAGATTCACTATTACTCATTCCATAAATAGGGCGAAATTTTCCATACTGGTATCGGGAGACAATTATGATTCAGAATGTTAGTAAACTTAGTAAAAACCACTACCAGATTTACGGTCTACCGGTTTCGAGACGTACCCGTCTCCTCGTCAAGACCAACACTACACTACTACATTCACAACACTATACACCCCAACCATAGTATTGTAAAACTATCACCACTATTGTTCACATGCGTGTTAATCTTGTCAGAGAAATTGAACTGCTGAACTATTTCTCTGACAAGATTAACACGCATGTGATAGTTTTACAATACTATGGTTGGGGTGTATAGTGTTGTGAATGTAGTAGTGTAGTTTTGGTCCTGACGAAGAGACGGGTACGTCTCGAAACCGGTAGAACGTAAATTTGGTAGTGGTTTTTACTAAGTTTACTAACATTCTGTTATTATGTCTAACCACAAAGTTAATGCTCTAAATATTAATAATATTAATAAAATTATCATTCACTTTCAAGCCGCTCTGTTATTGCATTGAAACAATTCTTCCTCGTAATTAACTACTCACCTATTCTTCAAATTTTTATGGAAAAAACTGGAAGATGGTATTTGCTTTGCGTCGGAATCTAAAATGTTGTGCCTAAGTTTGTAAGTTTTGGTGATTTATTAACGAAGTGTCGTTTCCAAATGTAGTGTTCATATGTTTTTTTTCGACTTTCGAAATTTTTCAATATTTTCTACTCGTTTACTTTATTGATTATACAATTATTTTTAGGTATGTTCCTGAAGGAAACATGACAGCCTGCGGAACTGACTACCTTTCGAAAGACTGGGTTAACAAGAGCTACATCCTCGTGTACTCCGTGTTTGTCTATTACTTACCTCTCTTTTCTATAATCTATGCCTACTGGTTCATCATTAAGGTTAGTATAGCAATCGCCGAGGAGATTTTTACGTCATACGCAAAAATAATAATTAATATACGGGTTATTTGGAAAACATTGATAATCTCGCACGACTATTCTTCCTGCTTTAATTACGAGTCGAAAATGTTCAATCAACCATGACCTGTAGTAAATTATATCGAATATGAAAAATTCATTCCCTTTCATACAAGTCAAATAAAATAATAAAAATCTTCCAATTGGATTGTTTTTCAATTGAAATTTTTGCAGGGTTTTTATAATTTTTTAAAAATAAAATAGAGATGCGAACACGGAATACGTGTCACATCAATATTCTTAGTATTTTTAAACTAAACTATATGCTTGTGCTATGAAAATAGGACTAACTTGCTGGTCTGGAGTGAAATTCGAACCCGCGACCTTTGGATCACGAGGCGAGAGTCCTAACCACAAGACCACAAGCCATTCAAATTTTAATTAACTTATATTGAAACAAATTAATTTTTCGTACTCGACATAAATTACTGTAATGATAGTTTAAAGTTTTGTAAAAAATAAGTCGGAAATATTGAAAAAAATGCAAACTTTGATATTGCATAACTCTTGACAGGTCATGGCTGCTTGGACATTTTCAACTCATAATCAAGGCAGGAATATAGTCCTGCTAGGTCATTAATGTTTTCCAAATAACCTTGTTTATTTCTCTCTCCTTTGCACTACTCTTTCTCTCTTTCCTCGCATCCGGCACCGATTCTAAAGACCTTTTCACGTAATTTTTTTTTCGTGTCTATATATTTTTTTTATTTATTCGCTTTGCAGGCCGTCGCCGCCCACGAAAAGGCGATGCGCGACCAGGCGAAGAAAATGAACGTGGCCTCGCTCCGCTCCTCGGAGCAGAACGAGACCAGCGCCGAGTGCAAGCTGGCCAAGGTGGCCCTGACCACCATCTCGCTGTGGTTCATGGCCTGGACGCCGTACCTGGTCATCAACTACATCGGCGTCTTCAATGGCGACGCCATCAGCCCGCTGACCACCATCTGGGGATCCCTCTTCGCAAAGGCGAACGCCGTGTATAACCCCATAGTTTATGGTATCAGGTGAGTGTCTTCGGCTGTCAATTAATTATTCATTTATATCATTAATAAAAATGATTTTTTTTCACCACTTTTTTAAGCAAAAATATCAACATGTTCCAGAGCCCATGGCCCCTTCGTCAGGATACATTTGTATACTAATAAATCAGTAATCGAAGTATAGACAATCAAAATATAAAAATTTATGAGAAATTAAAGATAATGAAGTACCTACTAACATGAAAACAAATTTAAAAGACAATTATTTTAAAAAAGACCTGGTTATTTATAATATTCAATCTATATGAACACTTTTTAATATCAATAGAATGATTCATATCCAAAAGGTGGTTAGAAATTTCGGAATAATTGTTGCTGAACAATTCAAGTGTTCCTTAACTCTAGCTTCAAAATTTCTATACGTTTTGCTATATAAAAATAATCACAATCATTACAAATCAATTTATAAACACCAGATTTTTTAAAATATTATCCTAATCCTTATTATTTAATATGAATTTTTAAAAATTATTATTAGTATAGAAAGCTGGTTGAATGACATTTGGGATTTTTTTAACTGTTGAATTTGAAATTTGATTATTTATAAATACAATTAGATTAAAATTAGGTGTAGATTTGTATAGACTTTTAGTTTTATAGGTATAGAGATATAGATTTAACCCTCTTTTTTTAATATATGAGGAAAAAAGCTGTCAATTTGTGAATTTTGGTTAAGAGAGCCCTTTTAATATAGTTTACACTCCGACTAATAATTAATATAGATTATATTAATTATAATCACTTTGACACAGCGATGTTAATGAAAAAACAAACGGCGCGGCGGGAAAACAAATGAATAACCATGGAAGATATATAAGATTATAATCTCTTATTACATAAAATGTCTTGTACTGGCAATTTGCAGAACATTTACGTTACAGATTTGTATTCCACAGGCGCTTTGACGGTCCGCTCTGGACAAATTTTGAAAAAAAATGAGGTTAGAGTGATATATGATGAATTTCCTAAATATCTATCGAATAAGACTATATTGAGTAAAAAATCCCGCTCCATTACGTTTAAATATTAAGACAAATATTTGCGTGACTTGCAAAACCCGCTCCGAATCACACGTGAGTTGCGAAATCCTCTATGGAAGTATTAAAGTGCGTAATTAAGAAATTGTCAAAATTCTCTCTGTTCATAAAATGAGTAACATAACATAACCACCCAAAATCTGCTCCGTAATTTTTTTTGTAACGCTTTATTTAAATAAAATTACGTTTCTTTGAAAGTTAATGTGCGTCTCTTAAACGTATTATATCAATAAACATATTAAGATTTTTAAATCATTATTTACTGCAAAGTTCGGTAAATATTTTTTTTGTGATTTACTCACAAACGGTAAAGTCCTCCACGGCGGGTTTTGTAACTCTACTACTCTATCATCAGTATTCTGAAAATAACAATGTCAGGATCTTTAAGATCTTTATCCCAACACGTAATAGATGATAATAAAAATTAAAAATGTCCAGAGCTGATTTTTTATTTTTACGGCTCAAATACACTGTATTAAAAGATGATATAAGAAAGATTGTTTCTTACAAACGTATTAATTTCTTCATTTACAGCGGCGTCCAGATGAAATATCATGGCTAAACTTGTCATGACAGCGTTACCGCGTATTCAAATCTTCCCATCTTGACATTTGACAGATAACAATTTACATCTTTCTCCCTCCCTCTATATCTATCTCATGTAGAAACTAACAGAAACAAACACCGACTAAAGCTATGTCTCGTTTATTTTTTATTTTTATTATCGTCTATTAAGTTTTGGGATAAAGATCTTAAAGATCCAGACATATCTGTCAAATGTCAGGATGGGAAGATTTGAATACGCGGGAACGCCGAACGCGGTCATGACAAGTTTAGCCATGATATTTCATCTGGACGCTGTGGATGAAGAAATTAATACGTTTGTAAGAAACAATCTTTCTTTTATCATATTTTAATACAGTGTATTTGAGCCGTAGAATCCACTCTGGACATTTTTAATTTTTATTACTGTCTATTAAGTGTTGGGATCTTAAAGATCCAGACATTGTTATTTTCAGAATCGGGCCGAATATGTGACTAAACATGATTCTGCTTTTTTTCCAGTCATCCCAAATATCGAGCAGCTCTCAACGAAAAACTGCCATTCTTGGTTTGTGGAGGGGTCAGCAAACCAGACCAGAATGACAGCAAGTCTACTGGAACCGCGGCGACCAATGAGGAAAAAGCGTGAAAAAACAAAAATAATTCTCTAGCATTCAAATTATTTGTGAACTAGCTAATTCCCCCTTTTCCTTCATCTAACTCCTAAGCGTAGGAGAAAAATAAAAAAAAATATGGTCACTGCTGGTGGAAATTACAGCAACGTGAAAAAATTGGAAATTACAAATTATTCAAATAAATCCTTAGAAAAGAACTAAATTGCATTTTACTAAGCCTCCGATGATATCTAAGACATCGAAAAAGGGTTTAACATTGCCTTTTTTTAAAAAAGAAACCTCACTAAATCTCTCACAGAAAAATACACCACTATATCGCACGGTAAAAGCTGGCACAAACACAATACTCTCACATATGCATTTCTTGTATACAGATTGATTAAATTAGAAGAATTATAAAATATAGCAGTAAAAATATTTTTATTAACTGAATATCACTTATCGCGCCACCGCTCAGCGCCGATCTAGTGGCAGAATTGATTACCATTTACGATTCGCCAGGTATAATGGCCTCTTAATAAATCCAAATATTATCAAGAAAATAACTAAATGAAAGAATCACACTATTAAACAGTGAACATATGTGAACTTAATGGCGTTCGATGTCTTAACTGTCAAATGATTAATTTAAAGTGATTTTTTTACGGTAGCAGCTATAAATGCGCGCTAGCGAAACAGACAGCGTTTTCTTGTTGCGTTCAGCGTGACAGCGCGCCTGGCGCCTATTCATTTGCACTCACACTTGCATCTTTTGAATGTGCTGTTCGTGCCAACTTTTACCACTAAACCTATAAAGGGATGTAGTGTCGAAATTCGCTTAAAGAACATTACAGAATTGAGTGCAGAGCTATCTGTCATTCGTTTTCCATTTTGTTTTCAGAGCAGGATTGACATCTGATGCATATCAACATTTATTGTCAAATGTCTGAGATCCTAGAGCAAAGTTTCATCATTTTACACGCTCTCTAATATGTTAATTGAATTTTATGATAAACTAGCATTAATTAATAGGCTTAATTAATGTCGAAAATTTGACCCTTTATATGTCTATTAATTTTGTATTTCTCTTATGTTTCTCAGAAAATTTCTACAAAAATTTATACTTTCAATTAACTAATCGTAATTTATTTATTCAAAAAGGAGACTTTAACCTATTAAAATTAATTTTCTCCTTTTGTTCTTTGAAATTTTACGCAAATATTTAAAAAAAAAATTCTTAAGTAGATTTAAACATTATTTTTTGGAAATCTTTTTTCTTCTTGAATTGATTGTTGATTGTGTTGATTGAATTGTTGAATAATAGTACCTAAAGTGAATTGAATTGATTGAATTGAATAATACCTAAAGAACAAAAATATGGTGTCTTGTCTTTTTTTTTTATTCCAAAGATCCATAGCTAATGATGAAGTTTGCGACCTGAAAATTCCAGACTGAATTTTTGAAAATTTTACGACGAAAGAGCTCTCTGTTCGAGGGTCTTAGCTGCTTCAGACAAAAGTTTATGTTTTTTATAAGTTAAATTTATGTATTGTTCTTGTAAAGATTCTTAGATAGGTATGACTTTATTAGTCATCTATGCATGATAACCCAGGGAATAATATATTTTACTTTTTTCTCAATGGCAACTATAAATGTAAATTTATGTGTAAATTTATGTGTAATATTTTTGATCACTAGGGATGCTCGGACCCAAAAATTGAAGTGAAAGTGAAGCGGACAAAAATGTAACTAACGACGCCATATTAAGTTTGAGTATGTCCCGCTGTCAAATTTTCTCATATTCTGTTCATTTATATCCCTATCCATCAATGCTACAGAAAAATTTGTGGCAGTATGTTATAATTATGTTGATGAAAATGCAAAGAAAATGGCGAAGATATGTATTTAGCGTTATAAAGAGCTTGTTGTTTGTTTATGTTTATGTTATGTTTATGTAGAAGCAGAATCATCGCAAATAAAGAAGGCAATGAGTTAATTTTTTTATTTCAATGGCACGTGTGCACGAATGAGGTTTCTCTCAGAAATTCATCTTGAAAACGCGTAAAGGACGGTATAGAATTGAGCTTAAAGCAAGCTATGAATCATTGCTGGATATATTTTATGTTCGGAGTAGAATGACGCAACCAGTGCTTACTGATCTTCACTAAGTTCAAAATCTCATCCGTGAACACACACCTATTAGTTCCCTTCATATTTTATGCAAGCATGGGGTATGTGGACAGACATAGTCAGCAACTCAGAGTGTTCCAGAGAGCCATAACTGAGAGAGAGTTGTTGACAACTATCAAAGTCAAAAAGGTGTCATTCTTGGGTCATGTACTTAGAGGGGAAAAGTACGACCATTTGATCCTTAAGGGCAAGATCGAGGGGAAACGGGATGTCGGCAGGAAGCAGATCTCATGGCTCCGTAGTATACGAGAGTGGACAGGAATAAGGACGGTGGAAGAGCTGTTTTGAGCCGTTATAGTACTCTCAAGTGAGAGTCAACGTGCAGAGACCTAACACGACACTAGGAAAAAAAAGAGATGGGGTAATAATGGTATTATTAATAAAAATCCACAATTTTTCCTTGCATGCATGGGATTATTTATTAAATATAATTTAAAATACATTTAGCAATCAATATGTTGCTGATATAATCATAAAAAAAATAATAAAAGATGGTACATACATTTATGACAAGAAACAGATCTTTAAAACATTTAGGTCGCATCTTTCAAATAATTCTAGATTAATTTAAACCAATCACCCTTTTTCAATCAGACCTCTCAAGCGTGTGCAATTTACGAATAAGCAGATCGGGATTAAAAAATTTTCGTTTTCACTTTCGAGAATACGGTCGTAACGCTATAAAACGCTGTTTCAATGCTATAAATAATTTGCCCTAAAACTTCAGTCTGTCATTTTGGTTGCGTAAATAGGCTCGTGCCTCTCTTAAAATGTACGACACGTAAAATTTTAGTTCGACGACCAAAATTAATCACAGTAATCGATTATCAAAATAACGTCGCATAACCTCAAAATGAAAATTCAGTCTCTATACATGAAAGATTATAGAGCTAATGAAAGCTCTGATGTGATGTTTGCATTGAATATTATCTTACTGCATTATTCATACTGTTCATTATTCAGTCTATACAACTTGAATCGTGTAGTATTAGGCAAATTATGTGAAAAACAAGTGGACGGCTGGGGTTAGCTTTTAGATACAAGTTTAGCTGAAGGCGTGTTGAGTATATATGTACATTGGACATTTGAGATTAAGCAGATTAGCGGTGCGAATGTATTGTCTACGCAGCTGGTCTTTCTTGCGTGATGTTGGTTGTTGCTGAAGCGACGGAGGCCGTGTCGTCCGCGGCCGCTTGGCAGGAGAGCGCTGGGAACTTCTTGTACAAGGCTGCTCTGTATTTTGGATGGCTAGAAATACGCAACAGCATTAGATATTAATAAAAACACTATAGACGTACGTAGGACATCGTGTAAATAATTACCATACTTATAACATAATTTTATGGTGGTTGAGTACGCATCGAGCCGGTATCACCAATCAGAGGCTCAATGCGACTAGGTCCCGGCTTCCGGCTACCCGCACGTACAACCACTCTTTTGCCGACAGCCGTAGTCATCGCACACACCATACTTTCTGTACTTTTGTAAACTTGTGCCAATAATTCACACCCTGTATTCATCTTAATATCCTGTCTCTACTGTAACATCTCATGCATTGCACGCGAACTCGCACACACATACTCGTATATAATAAAAAGAGATAGAGTCCCACTGCGGGAGCCAAACGCTTTCTCCTTACGTGACGATTTATACCAGTCAACTCTTACTGCATGCCGCATTAAGGAACTTCGTTCCAATAATATATTAGGTAATAACCTTTCAGAAAAAATTGTATAACATCAAGAACTTCATTTCATACTTCATTTGAAACCAATGGATGAAAGCATAAAGTATTAAGATTTCTGTCCGTTAAATACATGTTTAATTTATATCGTCTTTACCTGATTCCATAGATGATCGGGTTGTATACAGCATTGGCTTTTGCAAACAGAGAACCCCAAATGGTGGCCAGAGGAGTGATTGGAGTCAGCTCGAAGATACCAGTGAAGTTGATGACGAGGTACGGGGTCCAGGCCAGGAACCACAGGGAGATGGTAATCAAAGCAACCTGACAATAAAAAGAGTTAGTTAATAATGAAGAAGTTTCTATTTTTCAAGATATATTATAGAGGTCTCCGTGAGACTTCTATATTATATCTTGGCTAATAGTTTGTTCTGTTATTATTGATGATTTATATTCTTTCTGAAAGATTAGGATTCTGAAATTAAATCAATAGTGTTTCATATTTTAAAGATTAATTTTATTTCTATAGCAAAAGCGTTTGACTTAGTTTGAAAATTAAAGAAATATTAATGTGACAAGTATTTATTTGATGAAATTTTTATTAAGTAAATATGCATTTATTTGATCGTCAGGACTTTGTACCTTGGCCAGCCTGAACTCCACGCTGGTGTTGGCCTGCTCCGAGGATCGGAGTGAAGCCACGTTCATCTTCTTAGCCTGCTCCCTCATGGTCCTCTCGTGGGTGGACACAGCCTGTAATTAGAAAGGACATAAAGAAACCATAAAATAAGTAGTACATCACACAATCTTCTTCGGTGGTCCTTATTTCCATAGTAACGTCTGTCATGATTTATTTGTATTTGTGTGTGAAATATAAATATGTCATTTCACAAGATTACCCCTAACAGAGGTAGGTTAGGAAGCAGAGTTGTGAAATTACTCAAAACTTAAGGGGTCGTTCCTACTCAAGGTGATTTTACAGATCAAAATGGTAAATTAAAAAATATATATTTACCATTCATATTAAGTACATTTAAAAATATATATTTAAAGAATCTATACACAACTGTAATAAAGACATATTATTTAATAAATGAGGTACAGCCATTGACCCAGAATGCCTTTGAAAATACTGGTTTTGCGGCGACTACTTTTCGGATTCGAACATATTATGTACATGTGGACTTGATTAAAAATGACAAAAATACAAATTAAAATGTCTATTTCACACTAAAAAATGACTTGCATTCAATGTGTCGCTTACGCTGCGATAAATTCTCACTTAAAATTCTTAGAACTCCATTAATATTTGTTGTATTGACTTGTAATTTTCAAAAGATAGACTCGAAAGGTCGTGCTTTTAGAAAATAGAATAAAACGATTATTTCAAAATTTTGACTAGGCATGACCTCTTAAATAAAAGATTTAGAGATCTGCGAAAGCCGTGTTGAATACCTATGGTTAATTGTAAGGTTTAATTAAATCTAACCAAAATTACTTCATTTTCACCACTTTTATAGATAAAATATCAACATGTTTCGAGAACAATGTTCTCAGTTTTAGGATAACTAGTATACAAAAGTTAAATGTAGATTTACATTGTGAAACGGTAAAAGAAAAAAGTTGAAAGGGAAGGATAGCTAGAAGAATTATTTAGGGAATTACATATTAATATTAAGTCAAGTATACCTGTATCAACACAAATCAAATATATTTTTCTACTTAACCATTATTCCCCTTCCAATGACTATGTAATTTCCTAATTAATTCTTCTATCTTCCAGCTTTTCCCTTTTACCCTTTCACAATGTAAATCTATATTTAACTTCAGTATATTAGTTATCCAGAAGATGAGAACATTGTTCTCGAAACAAGTTAATATTTTATCTTTTAAAATTGTGAAAACAAATTAGTTTAGATTTTATTTAATTGAATTAATACATCACCAAAACGTTTAAATCTTTTTACAGAAGAACAACTTTTCTTCGAAAAATTAATTATAGAGTTTTTATCGTAATTTGTTTTCCAACGATCCATGCCGAAATGGTATGGTGCTCTTGTTCGTCTCTGTGAGACACTAAATTGTAATTTAGGTACTTACTCCTTGATGCACAATGAAATCAGGGTTTATTTTTTTTCTGAAAATAAGGGTATTTACCTGGATAATGAAGAAGTAAGAGTAGATGATGAGCAGAAGAGGAGCGAAGTAGACAAATATTCCGTAGGCTATGATGTATGAACGGCTCATCCAGTCCTTGGTCAGGTAGTCTGTTCCGCAGACAGACATGTTTCCTTCAGGCACGTACCTTTAATGCCACAATTAAATATATACATGTATAAAACATTGTGCCCTTGGAATAACAATATATTATCATCTGTCGATTACTTTTAAGTTTTGAATATTTATTTTTCAATTTCGGATTTTGATTCATCGCCCGCTGAGTGAAATAAGCATATTATATACAGGATGTCAATTTTTAGAATCTAGACTTATGAAGTAAACTGATTCTGCTTTTGGGCACGTTATGTAATGTAATTCATGCGTTTTATTTATATACTAGCTACAGCCCGTTAAAAAGACGTACTTATGTTAGGTACCTATATATTTCTGCCGCCAGTTAAGGCTGTGAGAACAGCGCTATCTAGATAGCTATGGTATTCTAGATAGCGTATGGACATTATTAAATAGAGAATTATGCTTTTTCGCTTCTTGTAACTCATTATTATATTTATTATACCTCATTATTATTTGAGCCAGCTGGTAATGCTAGTGACGGGCTTTGTTACGTAGAGAATTATACTTTTTTATGTAGCTCACTTTATACACCTCATCATTATCTGTGCCATTCTGGTATAGCTAGACCGCATTCAAAAGAATGTGCGAAAAAAATATGTGTAAATGAACGAAAAAGAAGTTTTCTAGTAAGTAAGTAATATCGTACTGGCTTGCCAGGCAACTTTCCCCCGCTTTCTTCTTACCGGACAATTCCCAGCGTTTGAATAATTAATTATTCAGTAATCAATAAATCCTGTATTAAATCCCAGCGTTTTCTTTAATAACATCACTACGACACGTGAAAACTAGTGTCAGAAGTGGGATTCGGGAGATTTTTAGGGACTCAGCGTGAAGATCGTGGCACAGGATGAAATGGCAACCATGGGGGAATTTTGTGACCAGTATATAGAAATATTTAAAGTAAGAATGTTAAGTTAATAATATTACAATATTTAAAAAATTATTTCTCCTTTTGGCTGTCTTAGTACACAGTATCATTTAATTTTCTTTTGGTGTCGTATTCTTTGTAATATTTATGAGTATTGCAAAAAACACCAACTCAATATTATCTATAATTATTAAATAATTTTAATAAAAGTCTTTTGGGATTATGTTATAACCCCGTCCCGGAACGCGAGTGTTAGAATAAAATAATAAAAAGTGTTGAAACGTCTGAAAGCATATTGACCTGTTCCATCCGAACAGGGGAGCCAGGGTCCAGCCCAGAGAAAAGCCCCAGATGCCGAGGATACGCAGCATGGCGCCATTGTTGGTCATGGGCTCAGCAGCCAGGCCCTTGACGATCACGTTGTAGCGGTCGAAGGCGATCATGGTCATGGACCAGATGGACACAGAGCCGTACAGGGACCCGAAGCAGCCGTACAATTCGCACATGAATGGACCTTAGGAAAAACAAACATTTTGATATCGCTTTTTAATAATTTAAAAAAATTATAACACAGAGTAAGTAAGTAGTAGAAAGTAGTATAAACCACTACCAGATTTTGGGTCTATCGGTTTCGAGACGTATCCGTCTCTTCGTCAGGACTAACGCAACACTACTATTATACATCACAACCATAGTATTGTTAACCTATCACCAATATTAAATATTATAAATATATTATAAATTTTATCACATGCGTGTTAATCTTGTCGAAGATAAGCATGCACTAACCTGCCTACAAGACGATCAGGAATTTAATATTTTTCACCCAATTTAACCGAATTCATTTATTCTTGCACATTGAAAAGACAAATTAGGTACACTTACCTAATACCCATGTCTCATTGTAGCAGTTGACTACCATGGGCGGGAACATGCAGAACATCATCAAGAAGTCAGAGAAAGCCAAGTTCACAACCAAAAGGTTGGACGGGGTTTTGAGTGACTGGAAAAATGAATCGATGTTAATAACAATGGCTTTATTACTGTCTACATAATTAACGATCTGTCGATATGAAATCCACTACTAGTTTCAAAATTTATGTATTTACATCATACATAGCAGTTATATTGGACCCTGCAATGAGGGCTTGTACCAAAACATGTAAAACATGAGCATGAAAGAGCCATAAAAAACTTTAGTTTAAGTTCAGAAATGGCAGAGCACGCCAGAATAGAGGGACATAAGTTTGATAATAGTAATTCGAAATTGTTATATGGGTGCAGTAAATGAAGAAGAATGGACATCTTGGGATCTTAGAAATTAATAATAATAAAATAAATAATAGAAATAATAGAAATAATATTTAATTTGCTTTTATTAAATTAAATTTATACTATACGTTGTAACCTGATGAATTGGCCGTTGGCCCCGAAACATGTTGATAATTCAATAAATTGTGGTTTCATACGCAGTGTTTTATTTTTATTAATATAAATATAAATAACGTTACCACAGTGTTATTTTATTTGGTATCACCTTTTGTCCTGAGAAGATATAGATGACCATGCCGTTACCGATAAGAGATATGATGCCGAGAACAGTGATGGCGAATCCGAGAAGTCCATGCCACAGGGGATTCATGGGGGGGAATTGGTACCTGAAAATGGAATAATTTTACTCATTTGAATTATTAATTCCATTTTTTGATTTTCTTCAACTCCATTATTTCTACTATATTTCTTGTATCTTCACTCTTTTCTCTATGTGAGTAGTATTGACGGTGATTAAATATATACAATTCTAAAAACCAATCCATTTTCACCACGAACACAAACCAAGAAAACGCCATCTACCAAATAAAATTATAATACTTTTTTGTAGATATAAATACTTTTGGTTTCGGACACCAATAATATTCATAAGTATCTACTGCCACGGATCGTGGCTTTGGGAGATAAATGAAAACACTGGAAATGAAGTAACGATTTATTAATTATTAAATGGGCAAAATCTCTTATTACGAATTAAATTAATACACTATTTTTAAGTCACACTATTTCGCAATTTGTCACTCGTCTATTAACTCTTTATTATCACTAGAAACACTTCCTAAAACATTTCATTTATCTCTTGCTAGAACAATCCATCGAATTCTCGCTTGTAGTAGTAGTAGTGTCTAATTCACCACTTGGGCACTTCGCTCGATTATTTCGCTTAATATCTGTCGCTCCGAATTTCCACGGCCGGTCACATCGGCCGTGGCTTATTTCACACCGATTGAAAATTAAAAACGAACTCGACTCTATTGCGCAGCGCGGTGCTGTTTATATACGCGATACGCTGGTCTTTCGAACTCTCAAGAAGATTCTTTTTCTTTTTAGTGTTTAGAATAAGGTTCCCGTCGCTTTTGTGACACATTAGAAGCGATTTGGACAGTGCGCAGTTCCTTTTGCCTACCATTTCATTACAATACATCAGAAATGTAAGATATCTAAATATCTTACATATTTACCTTTAAAAACGCCGCATCTTCCGTGCATGATACGCATAGCAACGAAATCATGCAAGATAATGTACATTTAAATAATTTAAAACAATAGCCGACTTCTGTCACAATAACCGTCTGGTTTTGGTATTCCGGGAAAGTCTGCTGTGTGTATAATGATGGCCGATATATACTACAGAATCAAATTTATTGAATTGATATCTCATTTAATTATAATATTACCTACATGAACAAAAACTTTATTAGGGCGAAATTAAATGAGTCAGTAATGAAGTGAAAAACATAAACTATGTTACCCCTACGTGAGTTTAATAATAATATTATATTTTACTGCTTAAGTTTCGAGAATGACAGTATGTCTCATGATACATATTAATTTTAATAACTTAAGTATAAGTATATATTAATAACTTTAGTAAAATTATTCTTAAACTCACGTGAAGGAAAAATAGTTTATGTTTTTCATCCAATTTAATGATCGGCATGAAAATCTCTAGAATTTTAACGCCAAATTCATCAATAATGTAAGCCAATTATAAAACATATTTGGCTGGCTGCCATACATATGTTAAGGCGACATCTGTCGCTATAATATAATTGTATAAAGCGACACCCGGCGTCATGTCGATCTCTGTTATTTTTAACCATTAATTTGACCAGATAATTGGGATGAAAAAAGAGTATTCCTCTTCGGATCCAGTCAAGGGATCTATTTTGATCACGGAAAGGCATTGCAAAGCAATGTTAACATATTTATAAAATCAATAGTTGGCTTACCAGTGCGGGTCGACCAGGTGCAGCATGTTGGCAGGGACCTTGTCCACCACCGTGAGGTTGGCAGCTCCGTATGCCGCCGCGTGCGCACCCCAAGCTTGAATTGCGCTGTATCCTGCCATCCTGATTGTTGTTTACTGACCTGCCAAGGAGTAAAAAAAATGTCATTGTTCCGTATTTGCCTATATCTAGGCGCCGTTTCGAACCGCTAGAGATACGGAGATGTACCTGACACGACACTAGAGGAAGAAGAAGGAGCCGTTCTTAGTGGAGCTCAAATTAACAAATCTCTGCGGACAAAATCCAGTAACTGTGTTCTTAGAACACACCTACATATAAAAATATAAGAAAAACTCTTTTTATTTCATTGTAAACAACTGCACAAACTTTTGGGCCACCTAATATTTGATCAGTTAGGATTTCTCTTGTTTTAGCATAAGAAGTACTGTTAGGCAGTGATTTTTTATGGACAAGTGTTGCCTTTCCTCTCAGATAATGTAGACAAAACAATTCGGTCCATTTCAAATTTTCTGGTGAGACAAAACAAGACGATCGACCCCCCTTTCTTCTCTTTCCCTTCGCCCTTTAACCAATATATTCTAAAATCTATCGTGTGAGTAGCATCGTTCGTTTTGACGTGTCGAGAGAATTGTCAAAGTTATTGTCGAGCATCAAGAATTTTGTGTCGCATATTTATCGAACCTTTTTGCAAATAATCCTTTTTCTTATAATTTAGAAAAAACTTTGTTTACACCACTTTGCTGTGCTTGAAGAAGAAATCTTTTTTCTCTTTCCTTTCTTATCGAAATACAGTTCACGAAATTCGCTCTTCCTTCAAATCCCCATCCACATTGCCATCCCTTATTTCTGTTTCACCCGTTCAATTCCGAGACGGCGAATTGCGATGCGCACAGTTACTATTTATTTATATATTCGAAAAATTATAAAACGTACGTGTTATGTTACAAATTATAGTCATAATTATTGAGAAAATTTCTACACGCGAATAACTTTTTTTACAAATAGACTGTTATACTAAAATTTCTATGCGTAAGCTATCGGGCCGTTAGCCCATTGAGCTCTGCTAGCAAACTCTATGCAATAATTTTGATAGAAAAAATGAGAAAGATAACGAAAGAAAAAGTGTGGGATATATAAGGGGCGTTCACGAGTGGAAGGAACGTTCATGCATGGATTAGATTCTCACTGTGCCAGACGATGGAAAAGTTTTTGGCAAATTATCAAAAATATTTTGTTCCTTTATGGATCTGCAAAAAACGTATGACAGAGTAAAAAGACGAAAGTTATGGAATATTTTGTCTGAATACGGGGTGAATACTAAGCTCTTATAGGCAATCGCATCCCTGTGAGAGAGAAGTAGTACTTGTGTAAGAATTAATGGTGCATTCACATCATGATTTGATATTACAAAAGGTGTCAAATAGGAATGCCTAATGGCACCATGTCTTTTTAATCTGTACATGGATAATTAAACACGTCATTTTAAATTTTAAAACGAATATTCGAACGGCATGTTCTTCAGCTGTTTCGGCAGCTCTTGTTTGTGAGTGACTTGATTATTGATTTCAATCGAAATAATGATCAAATCATGTCAAAAATGATTTAATAAAATAAAGTGATCCATGTTACGTATACGTTGAAAGTTTCAGAGCTCTGGCTAATCGGGAAGTTAGTGAAACGCCAATCACAAGATTCCACCACAAGAGATAATGATAGTTAAATAAAATCATGTAATAAGGATGTTCATTCACCTGAGATGAAACGTGAAACGACACGACTGTGGAACTGAAGAAAATCGAATTTCGAACTACTTCAGTTCTCCGGCCAGCGAGGGCGGGACCGCTACCTGAGGATGCTGGTGGGAGCTACTCGATTCGCCGACACCCACTCGAGCCTTATATACTCCTGGTGGATCGATACGGTAATTAAATATAAAGAAAACAGCGCGTTTTCTTTTTTCGGCAGGGCCGGAAGGCGAGACGCGCAGCACTCAACAGGCTAAAATTTCGAGTTAAAAAAGTAGATATATATTTATTTATTTTTATTTATTTATTTCTATTTAATTTTATGTATAAAATTTTGTTTGGACTGTGCCTGTCTCACTAGAAATATCTTTGTTGAGACAAGCATAGTTTACAATATTGTGTAGGTTCAAAACATAGTAAATAGATAATAAAGTGTTTAAAGTAACATAATAGAAAATATATCTAAGATTATATTGTGTTAGTGTGTTTGTGTAAGTGTGCCTATTTTAGCTCTTCCCTTGTTTCGGATCCACTGTTTTATTTTGTATTTTAAGTTAGGGTTGTAAATTGTGGTTAGCCCGGATTGTTTTAATTCATCAAGCATGCAATTAAGTAATTTGGGTCCAAAATAGTTATAGCTCCTTTGTCCATACGTGGTATGTAACCTAATATATAATAATTGTCATCTTATTTTACTATTTATACTTGTTGATTTTTTATTATATTTTGCTTTCTTTGTAAAGTTTCTTCTTTGTAGTGCTTATAAAGGGGTTTTTTGTGGGTGAGGAACAGTGATTGGATTTTTGTATGCCTCCCCTTGCTGAACCGCGCTTTGCACGACTCAGCATGGAGATGGCCATTAGAGAAAAAATTGACAACCTGGTGACGCATGAGTAGAACCGATATGTCAGTTTTCGTTCATAAAACGGTCCTGGGAATGCGGTAGGCATCCAATCACTGTCATCTTATTAGTACCCGTAGAAAATTATATATTTCGGCCGCGAGTCAAGGCTGTGAGAAGAGCGCTTTCTAGCATAGTGTCGCGTCTTGGTAGCGTTGGAGATGGACATTGTGACGAAGAGAATTACGCTTTTGTTTTGCTTTTTATCCCTTATTCGTGCCACCTGGTAGCGTCAGTGACGAGCATTGTTACATAGAGCTTTATGGATTTTTTTTGTTTTTTGTATCCCATTATTAATCAATACAACTCCTCATTGTTTGTACCATTGGTAGCGTTGATGACGGACATTGTTACATAGAAATTTTTTAGAACTTTTTATATCATTATTTTTTTTAAGTAAAGATGCGAACACGGAATACGTGTCACATCAGTATTCGTACTTTTCTCGAACTAGGCCAAAAGCCCGCACTGTGAAAATAAGACTATATTCAAAACATTATTTTAAATGTTTTTAATATTGCTGCCTTTGCCTTTATACCCCACAAATGATATAAATCTAGACGCATAAAAAATCTTTCTATCGAAAAATGTAGTCACCACCGAATCTCAAGCTTGCATTATTTTATTGCTGGTAACAATTAAGCTATAATCACCAAATAGATCATCGTTGAATTTCATTTTCCTAAATTATTAAGCGAGGCATTTACAAGGTTGATGCACAATTATTTTAACACACGGTGTATAAGTATGCATGAAACTTTCCTAAATTTCTTGGTGGTTATCTATTAGGTATATTAATGTATTCGCTTTTAACCAAAATTTATTTTCTTCTGCCGATACACGTCAATAGCGTACGTGAACGATATAAATGCGAGAAAGAGACAAATATACATGACCGCTTCAAGCTAGACATGAAGCATAAACGCACTTGATGCATGCTATCATAAAATAAATGTAAATTTTTACACATTGATTAGAATTATTATTAAACCATTATAACAATTATATTGGCGGTCCGTATTCGGCAATGCCCGAGTTAAAGATTTAATAAAAAAAAGTTTAAGGGGAAGGTTCCACTAAATAATAACAATGTATCCACTTAATCCAGGCAGGAGGTGGATGAGATTTCCAGGAGAGTGGCGTGGAATGACTATATTTTCTTCAGAGTTATAAAATACATTAACCATACCCATTAGGTCTACAACAAACTTGACTTTTCGATTAACAATGTGCCCAGCTTACAACAACCTTTATTTTATTTATTTATTCATACAGTATTATATTTTTCAATAATAAATTAAATGTTATTACATTTCATAAACATTATAATCCCCGTCACATGAGCCAATAGTTCGAGCTTATGGGAAGAGTATTATGCAAGCCAAATTAAAGTACAAAAGCAGAAATCATTCAGAAATAGTATTTTTTTTACAAAAACCATTTGAGACATGTGGGCAATATTACAATACATCGTTGTTCAAAATCAAGGATTTGACTTCTTTCTTAAACTGTCCGTATTTTGGAATGTACCTTTCTTGAAATTTGTTTTGCTACAACATACCTATATCTTGTTTCTTCATATGAATTAAGAACCAAGTGAATAGTATTCTGCGTCGCAATATAATTGCAATATATCATGGGTGGAAATGGCGAATGTTACAATTGTGTAAAGTGATCACTTAAGCCAACCATAAAAAGACAGGTCATAAGTCCTGTGTACACCCAAATGACTTCTATACCTACTTTCCCATAATTAATACAGTTTCGTCTCTGTGAGATATCTATAATATACACTAATATAATTGAAGTTTCATATGGGTATCTGTTCTTGTCTACTATTTTTTATTTGTTCTTGTTATTATATTTCAAAATTGTTTCTATGTGAAATATCTTGGGACTAGAGAATGCAATCCCGATCCCTCGAGATCGGGATCCCGCGAGATCTCGAGGCATTTTACGAGATCAATCCCGAACCGAAAAATCGGACAAGATTATCGGGATTATCGGGATTGATCAGCATTTTTTGTGTTTTGTATATTTAATTGTTTATGTCTATAGAACTTTTAGTAAGTACTTAAAACTTATGTTCATGTCACATTCAAATAATGAAAATAGCTTTGAATAATATTTGCTGTATTTTATAAACCTAACATAGTAATAAAAACTACTACTAGTTAGTAGTTTTTACTCTACTACATTGACTGATTGATGCTTGGAAAAACGCCTAAAAAAAGTTAAATGTAATGATTAATAATGAGCATTTTATTAAAATTGCTGATATAAAATGCAAGGCATTGTCGTTAATTGCTATTCAGCTCAATAAACAAAAAAAACACAAAAGTACTCGGGATCCCGATCCGTAGGGATCCCGCGGGATTGGAAATTCTAATCTCGAGGGGTCCCGAAAGGCAATCCCGACTCGAGATTGCATTCCCTACTTAGGACACAGATTAACATGTTCGATTTAGATAATCCATGCTATTTTACATACATATCACTAATTATTTTTTTTCGAATAAAAATAAATAAAACAATACATATTACAATAAAAAAATATATATTAGCAACAGATTCGTTATTGTGCCATGAGTAAAATATCAACCTATTGGAAATGTAATTAATAACGAGGAAATATTTCAAAATTGAAATACAAATGTGATGATATATTTAAGTTTTCAGTTTTACAAATTTGAAATTCACAATTAATATAAATAATTCAGATACTCGACGGATTGTCAAACTTCAATCTGCTTCTGAACTTTATTTCACTCTTGCACGTCTAGCGTTGTCTCTGTCGTACAAGGGATAATTATTATTGGTTTCATGCCACCTCTGCCACCCTCCGGTAGGGGTGGGAGATGAGTTATTACCAAAAATTAAACAAATACCCGCAGAAGCCTACAAGTTTTGCAGTCTAGTCGGAGTTCATCGCGGGGTCGAACAGCTCTGTTCGCAATGACGTTTCTACCTGTCCAAATATACTAAATATTTCAAATACAAAACAAAGAATAATGTATATCTATTTACTAAATATCGTAAATATTTTTCTTCACAAAGCCATGTAGCATCGTGGCTCATCGGAAGCCAAGGATATGTTAATATACGGTTCATCGCGGATATTTGTCAACACTTACACTTTTTCAAACGGTTAAATATAACCATTTTCATCTTCACCATCTTATCCTTATTTTATTTTATTTGTTTTGTTTATATACATGGCCGTAAAGCCTTTAAAGTTACACACTAGGAATAAATAAATTCACAGAAAAAATAAATAAAACGTTAAAAGAATGCATAAAAGATAAAACTGTGCAAAATTATTCAGTGCATAGAAATATATAATAAGTACACATAGTTTGGAAAAATCAAATTTGTAGTACAGGCGAAATCGGACAGTGGATCCAAATAATCTATACACTGCAGAGCATTGAGAAATTAAATGTAGGAAAAGGAAAAATTTAAGCACAAAAAAGTCCCGAACAATTGAAAATAAAGTTAAATAAGAAAATTAATAACGCAAATTAAATTTGAATAAGAAAATTATCAATCAATTAACACTTGGTGTGTAATACTTGTCTTGGGAAAGTCAGAGCATCACCACCTCAACAAAATATCACCAGATGTACTATTCATCCTGTATCCGTTAATTCCATGTCATTTTAGACCTTTTCCCACAGGTTCTCTATTTTCTATTTTATTATCTACTTTCCTTTATCTTTGCATCTTTGTTCCTTCTAGCATCCCCGAAAAAAGCTCAGAGATAATATTTATGATAAACCATTTTATACATTTGTGATAAGACTAAAATATGAAAAAATATCACCTATTAGTGGCGCGCATTAGTTTCATGGGAGCATAGAGAACTTATCTGGAGACGATATATGACTTAACATATATGTACTATGATTTGAATGTTTTTTATTTATTTATGATTATTCAAAAAATTACAAATCATTTTTGATGATTGCAGCGTTAACTTTTTTAGTTGACATATTTATTAATATTACCTAATATACCTAAACGATTCATATAATAATTATTTTAATATTAAACGATGAAGAAAATAAAGGCTTGATGTTATGTATTTATTGATATTAGTATTATATTTTGTCAATATTTCTGAGCTTCATCAAATATCATTAAAGTAAGTTATATATCGAAAAATAAAAATTCATTCTCTTTATAATACAAGTCAAATAAAATGATGAAAACCTTCCAATTTCAATAGAAATTTTTGCAAGGTTTTTATTATTTTATTTGATGTTTAATTAATACAAGTAAAATAAAATTAATCAAGATATATAAAAGAGGTCTCATAGAGACGAAGCTACTTATTAATATGGGAAATTAGGTATGGAAGCCTTTTTCGTTGTCCATAGGGGTTACAACCTGTCATACATACTGGCTTAAGGCGATCGTCCAGCAGAGTGAGCAAAATTCACAATTTTTTCTCATATCTTCTCTTGCGTCTTTTATCACATTTCTGTATGGAAATATCTCATTTTAAAATTTATTCATCAGGGTAATTTTAAATACAGATATCTTATTAAATTAACACAAACTAAATTATATAATTGATTAATAAATTACCAATCATTCGATGTTTTAAAAATGAAGAAAATTGTTCCACTTTGTGGGCTGTTTATGACTGAATGGTTTATGAGATGTCTTTTTTATTCAATAATATTACAAAGTAAACGATTATCTTAAATTTATTACAATTATTGCAAAATCTGTTAGTTTGTTTACATGCAAAACACTTTTTTTAAAATTATTTTTATTTTTTGTGTGTTTTAAAATTGTGCCCATCTTTAAATTAGGTTAGGTTAGATTGTGTTAGGTGTAGGTTAGGTTGGGTTAGGTGCACACCTTTAGAAACTAATCTCTGAGCTTTGTCGACTTTCTGAAATTATCAAAAAATCTTTGATGCAATTTGCGAGCTTTGTATTTGGCATCTTCTCAACACTTCCGAGCTTTTCAGCTCTAGGATGAGCCTGTTGTTTTCAAATTGATTAAAATTCTACGAATTCAACATTATTTGGCATGGTTGGATGTCTAACGATGTGCTCACCTAATTTACCGATAAACCACGACTTCTTTTTTTATATGGGATCTGGAGCGATGTACTCTTGAAGTTGATAACCAAGGATTGGAAAGATCTCCTTGAGCCGGACATGGCCTACTCATTCTGCAAAGCCATAATGATGACAGCCGCGAAATTATTATACAAGTTTAAACATACGTTACGTTATGTAAAGTGATCACTTAAGCCAGCCGTAAGATAAGTCGTAAAGCCTTATAAAAATCTAAAAGACTTATAATTAGTTTCGTCTTTATGAGACATCTATAATATATTTATTTTATTTTTATTTATTTAATATAAGGTACATACTCGTAATATAAATCTAACATATTAAATTGTCATTTTATTTTTAGATAATACATGACTTTGTTAGTCATGTGTATTATCTGTTTTATCATGTATTATCTATTTGCATTATTTTATAATTATAAGCTTGTATCATAGTTTATACCGTCACCTTACGACAGGCTCAGCCTTTTAAGTGGGGATTTGTAATTGTAAAGGAAGAGAGAGGATAATAATAAATGCAAGAAAGTAATTCACTACCCATAAAAATACTAATGATTATTAAGATAATTCTTATGTTTATCATTCCTATTTATCTTTCTTCTTCCATATTTTCTGTAAAATTTGTCTGTAATAAATAAATAAAATATATAAAAAAATATCCGTAAAGAGAAGCTCATGAGTCTGACAGCCTCACACTGTCTGACAGTCTGACAGAAGAGAGCCTCAATTCTTATTTTTTATCTAGATACATATGTGAATAATTTGATAATACGGGTGGTAATAGGAGACAATTAGATATTATATAATAGATAGATAGTAGATAATAAAAGAAGATAGAATAATATTTAAGTATTTTGAAAAAGGTTTTAAAATTAAACGATTTATAAATTTAAGTTGGATAATAAGGTTTTAATTTTTGATGTGTTTCCTCTAGTTTCCTGCAATCTGTGGCAGTGATTTCGTGAAAAAGGACGGAAATGCGTAGCAGGAAATAAAACGCGCGCAATTTCATTTAACCAATGAGCGCATGGAGCACGCGCGATGGTCAAAAAATCATCGTTTATAAGCAAATCAAGTCCAAATAATGTCCAGCAAGTGCGAAGATGCACACTACCAGCCAATGCTTCTGATTTTGTATATGTGTTGCGAGGCTGGTGTTAAGCGTGTGGATGTTATAACTTTTATATATTTTGGCTTATATCTTCGAAACTATCCAATAATTATTTAATTTTTTTACATTAATGTCAACAATAACTACCCTTAAGGATTTACATTCTCAAATTGTATGTAATTTATGTAATTATTTTTAAATATTTATTCAAAGTTTTCATACAATATGTATGGCGGCACACTACCATAATCTATGAAAATTAATAAAAACATATAATTGACCAAACACATTTCTATACAAAATGCGTATGTATATATACGGTACCTACCGAATGCGGCAAAATTCAATAATAAATAAATGCACCTACATTTTCTTTCCTTGTATTTACTAATTAATAAATATACAGTTATAAGATTTTTTAAATGTTGATGTTAATTTCTGTTGCTGCTCAATTGATATTTTAAATGTGAGATGTCAAATGTTACACATCATATGAGACTACTGTAAGACTCGCTGATTTTTTTTTTAAACTTTGAAACTTGCTTGAAAATATCATCCAAATTTTTTATTAGAAACAATTTGAAAAGATCTTTTGTTGAAAAGGTAGATTGTGTTTCTGTATTAATTTAATAATAATCCTTTATGTCTTGAATATAATTTATTGGATTAATAATTAAATAAATGAATGGAACGAGATTAACATATTTTATTTAACTTCTTCAATAAATTGTTTTGTGTTTACATTATTAAAAGAAGTACAATATAATAACAAGAATATGTTTATGCCACTAATTTTTAAAAAATAATATAAATATGTTTGTGTTTATAAGAATTAGTGGTGTAAACAAAGAATATTTCAACAATATTTTTATATGAAAGTATATTCTAAGAACACAGTTATTTATATATTACATAGGCAAACAATGCTCTTCACATATATTTTTGGCCCTGGGAAGTTGTATAAGAGACTTCCATTCATGTTTCTCAGCTTCGTCTCTGTGAGACTTCTATAATTTATCCTAATTAAAGTGTACTAATTAAACTATTTAATCCTAAAAACGTACTTATTCGGAATTTGGCATCTGTAAAGCGCCCTTGAAGCGTCTTTCACATAAAAACGGCGCCATATAAATCATCACAAACATAAACATTAAAATTATTAAGACTTTATACCAGTATCGAAGTTGTAATTCTCTATACGTGTATAAATTAATAGATGTTGGCGAGAAAATAGTTCATAATTCTACTATGTGGTACATCTATCGACAATATAATTAATAGTTGTTAAACGTGTCAAATTTATTAAGTTATAGTTATTCTGTGTTATAGTTATTAAGTATGTATAGTGTTTGATGTCTTCTTATACCAAGCACGCATTTTCTGCTTGGGAACTTGCCAATTTTATTTTTATTTTTTTTATAATTTATGTTTTTTTTTAATTACTCTGAGTTTTCTATGTGTCTAAAATATTCATTTAGAAATAAAATTACATATATTTTTTTATTTACTTATCAACGCCCTAGTGGGCTTTTTCAATAATATAAATAAAGCATATTTGAGATAAATGAGTTTCTGCTGCTAGCTCTGGTACACCCTGTATATTCAATTGATCGAAGTATTCTCCATTGGTGTCGATATACTTTTGCCTTTTTAATGGAAGTTCATTGATGCCTATACTATAGAAATCCTGGAGACAGGACTCGATTAATTCCTTGAAGGCGTTTTTCAACGCTTCTCACCGCGTGTTATTAAAATATAAATTATAAGTTAACCGACAGATTTTGCAATAATTTTAATACATTTTCAAAAATTGTTTACTTTATAATATTATTTTTAAAAAAAATACAATTTCACATGTCCATACAGTCAAACAAGGCCCACTAAGAAGAGTAATTTTCTTCATTTTAAAAACATCGTTGATTTTGTAATTTATTTATTGATTGAATCATTCATTTTGTGTCATTTTATTAATTTAGTGTCTTTTTACTTCCTTTCTTTTAACTCGTGGCGTCTGCTTGCTTGTTTGCCGGCTTGCCGTCGAAAAAATTTTGGATCTATTTTTAACCCTTTTCCCGTGATCCAATCGAGCTGAAACTTTGCAAGTAGATACGTGGCAACGATCAAGAAGATCTTTCAAATTTTCATTAAAAAAATTAATAATTATAGTATAATTTCGGATTTTTAGAAATTTTAATGGTTTTTTCAAATTGGAATCATTACAAAAGTTTGATTTCTAGCAACGGCGGCCCGATAACGTCGCGGAATATTTTCTAAATTTGAATTACTCCGTCGGTATACAAAATAGGTACTTCACTACGAATTTCGAAAATCTAAATTGACTGACAAATGTTTTTAGAATTTTATCTTCAAGCTCAAAACATCTGACATTTTAGAAATATATTAAATTACTGTAAGTTTAGTGTTATGTTATTTGTTTTAATTCGTCTTTATTTGTTGTTATATTTTACAAAGCAAGGAAGTATAATAAAAACTTGGTTTTTATGGGTTAGTTTTTTATTGATTTATTTTGAATATATGGAGCCTGATGAATTAAGTGTTAGTAAAGTACACCTTAGGCCCGGTTGTTTCAAGTTCGATCAAAGTAAGCGGTCGAGTAAAGCATAGATTTTTACGAAAACGGATCGTCTGATTGGTGGAGAACGTAAAAATCTATGCTTTAAAAGAACGCTTACTTTAATCCAACTTAAAACAACCGGCCCTTAGTAGTGTTTTCAAATGGAATGATTTGTGAATGTGTAGATATACAAATTAAAACCAAAGGTATTCCTTGCATGAATTATTTATTTACACACCATTTTTAAATACATTTAAAAAACAAGTCATCAACCAAGAAAATCCGTAAAATATATATGTTAACATCCACAATAAAGTACATTAACACATTATTACGGCCCATTGATAACTCCAGATCCCGCTTGGCGTACAAAAATTCGGAATGTCACGGATGGAACAAAAATAAATAATGGCTGCTTGTTTTCAAAAATTTCAAATTTTAACTCTCAAACTTATTCTAGTTCTAACTATTAAATAAGATTAAGAAACGTGTGCAACGTATAAACGTATAAACAGATCGCGTTTAAACAATACCCATTTCCACTTTCGGGAGAGAAAAAATAAAACAAACTGTGGCAGCCCGTTTAGCTGCCACCAGCATGTTAAAACTTAGTTGCCTTAAAACGTTACAAATAAAAATCCCGAGAAGTTTCAAATATTGCCCAAACACGATCTGTTAAGACGTTAACCATTTTATTGAAATTGCAGACCAGTTTCGGGAAAAATCTTTGAGTGTACCTTTTCTCTTTGCGATATTACTACGTTAAAACTATTCTGTGATAAAGGTTTCTGAATATATCGTGAAGAGGCGAGTTACTCCATGTTTGTTTCAAATTTTTGTTAATAACGTTTTGACAGTTATGTTTAAAGATGGCGTCGGAAGCACAGATCAGAAATTCACTTACGCCATATAACTTCAACAGCTATACACGAAATATGATTCACATTCTGATACAGAGCTTACTTTGAATATTAACTAGGAAAACGTATGCTCTCTTCAAACTGTTTTCAGTCCACACTTAAAACAGCGCAGCGTCACGCATTTGCGCCGCCATCTTGTCACTTGATATTTGTCAAAAAACAAGATGGCGGTGACGTATCGCAAGGAAATTCTCTGCATAACCTCAAATTTACCACGCCCTTCAGATGTATGTACAAACAATTGTATATTTGGGATTATGCAGGGCGAAGATTCGAAGGATCCATTTACGCAGCTGGTTTTTCATCTGACACATTCGTAACTGCTGACGCCACGGAACCGGAGTCCTCTGGAGCCGCCTGGCAGGAAAGTGAAGGGAACTTCTTGTACAGGGCCGCCCTGTATTTCGGATGGCTGGAAAAAATGCAATGCCGTTAGGATATGTACAATAGGTACTGAATAATGTTAAATGTTCATCATAAAGGCAATTTGCGTAACATCTTTGCTACATATTAGTATAACCCTAGGCGTAGGATTGCATATTATGCCACGCGGCTATGAAACAAATTTTAATAAAATATTGAAAATATAATGAAATATTATTTGGAATTTCATAAATGGTATATAAAGTGTGCCAGTATACATGCTGAAAAATATGAGTAGAGGATGTACACTACCTGTTAATTATGAATGGGAGATGTTTATATTATATTATCCATATCTAATACGAAAAGCAAAGATAATTAATAGAAGAGCAAATAATTTTGGTTGTTAAAAACATTTTAACTTTAGAATCATTGAGCAAGTTGATGAAGTATGTAATTATATCAGTGAAGTGTTCCACACAGACCCAGGATCGTTCTACGCACAAAAGCTCCCATATCGAAGCTGCACTTTATCCGTCCAGATTGGCATTGTTTTAATGCTATAGCGGTTTCCTCGTTACGTTGCAAACGAAAGATTCCGCACAAACCACATCACTGTCTCAGGGATAATTGTGTGTTGATAGGTTTAACTTGATTCATTCGGATATATCCTTAATCATCTTTACCTGATTCCGTAAATGATCGGGTTGTACACAGCGTTGGCCTTAGCGAACAGAGAACCCCAGATGGTGGCCAGAGGTGTGATGGGAGCCATCTCGAAGATGCCAGTGAAGTTGATGACGAGGTACGGGGTCCACGCCAAGAACCACAGAGAGATGGTAATCAAGGCAACCTAGGAACAAACGAAATCTGATGTAATATATTGAAACATATTGGATAGTGACAAGGGGATGTAGATTAGCATGTTCTTTTAAACTAAACTCTTGTCCAGAAACTCGCCTAAGGGACAGTGCAGAATAAGCGTTTGTTAAGAAAAGAGAAACTTAGAACTGAAGCGGCATACCTTGGCCAGCCTGTACTCCACGCTGGTGCTGGACTGTTCCGAGGATCGGAGAGAAGTCACGTTCATCTTCTTGGCCTGCTCCCTCATGGCGCTTTCGTGAGCCGACACGGCCTACAAACAAGAACATTGTAACGTAAGAAAAAGAAGAAATAATTTTGTTTTGTTTTTACATTAAAAATACAGAATATTGATATAATTTTCACTAGGTTTAAATGAAGTATACTTATATCGCTACTGAGAGAAAGAACAAGCATTCAAATATTTGATGTTCGTTTAATTACTTCCTCTTCACAGCAAATATATATATTGTTTCCCTTTCAGTACATAAATTTTCATCTTTTTCAAAAAAATACAAAGTGATTTACTGACTGTCGGTCTCAGTTTTCCAATAGTAAAAACCTGTATTGAATGTGTACAAAAAATCGTTCTGACGCGATAATTAATAGTGAAATAAAATCGGATATAATATTTGAGCAGATGAAAATCAAATCTCCACGAATTATTTTTTGGCAAATTAAAAAAAAAACACTTTCATATCATGTTTATTACTTATGCAAGATTACTTTTAACAAGCAATATCTTCAGATTGATACTTGATAGTTAACTAATATTTAAAATTAAGATTTTATATTATAGATATCTCGTTGATACGAAGCCATTTATATGGGAAAGTAAGTATGAAAGTCTATTGGGTATTTATATGACTTACATGCAACCCATGATAGACAATCACATCTATCAAATTTTTGTAAGTTAGATATATGTTAACTTTGCACACCTTGTTTCATATGTGAGATGTACCTATTTTACTACCGTATCCACTACTACTGTGGTTTAAATTACCCACTTTTCCATATAAATAACTTTGTTTCTACGAGGCATCTATAATATATATCTTAATTAAATATGTTTCTTATGTGGACAAAATCCAGTATTAAATTATTGAAAAATTTGAGCACACTCAAAATATTCTGAATATTTAAAATTTTGGAATGTGCTTAGAAAATATATTGGCATTCGAATATTTAAAAAAATTATGGTTTGATATATTTTTATATAGGTCGACAACAATCATTATTCCCTAGCTTTATCCGGTAAGAAGAAAGCAGGGGCAAAGTTGCCTGGCAAGCCCTATTACAAGCCTCAATATGATATCTAAATAAATATATATTTTTTAGTTTAAAAACTTCTTTTGTGTTCATTTTTGCATCGTAACAACGCGCATATTTTTTGCACACATTCTTTTGAATGCTGTCTATCTATAGCTACTCAACGACTCATTTGTCATTCTTTATGACGTTTAGAAAGGTAAAAATGAAGATTTACTGTATGTTTTCGTATATCAATAAAATAAATTAAAATAGCGAAGCTGCCAGCTAAACACTAAAAAAGTAAAAGCGTAAAACAATCACCTGAATGATGTAATAGTAGGAGTAGATGATGAGCAGGAGAGGAGCAAAGTATACGAAGACAGCGTAGGCCAGGATGTAGGATCGGCTCAGCCAGTCCTTGCTCAGGTAGTCTGTTCCGCAGGCGCTCATGTTTCCTTCAGGCACATACCTTTCATACGAAAATTATATTTGACTTTTTCATTTATTCAGATGAACATCTAAGAAATTTTGTAATATACATTTGACCACTTAATCGCTCTGACATTTGGCAGAGAGACGTATTGCAGATAACATTACAATAATGATTCATTAATGTTACAAAATAAGTTTAAATATTCAAAATGCTGACGCGTTATTTTATCGCATATTTTACTGGTCTCTCTGTTTCGGAAAAGAAACATGTCTTCGAAGCAATTGGAATTGATTACAAGATTGAAATGTGATGACTATAATATTATTGAAAATATCTTAGAAAATAATATTACATTTAAAAAATATACCGCTTGTCAATAAAATTAAAAGCCTCATTACAGTTCTATTCGATTAAATTAGTTATACTTAAGGTATAACTGCCGAAAAATTTCGCATGACTCGTGAAAAAATATATATTTCTCTCTCATTTGCACTAACGTTGGCTCCATAGAAAAGAAGAAGACCTATGATAAGAGAGTGAGAGGATCATATCAAAGCTCTAAACGGCTGACCTATAGTTATGTTTAACATTAACACCAAAAATTGCTGATATCCGCCCGAGACTTGGTGTCTACACAGTGGACTATGTAAGTCTTGCCAAAAAATCTCAAGCAATCATAATTCCTGTATCAAAGGTTGTTCACAATCAAAAATCTCACCCATAAAAGCCGCTTTATTTTATTTTCATCAATCAATCAGAAAGTGTCATTGTAATATGAATTCACTGGTTCGAACCAACGAAATTTTAACGTACGCCAGGCGTTGCAATTCACCCAGAAGTTTAATTTTATTGTTCTGGGTAGACGATGTACTATACTAATAGGGCAGTTTATGTAATTTAAATTTACATTATGGTTTAAAATATGTTTTATTTTAACTTTGTAATACACACACAATATGAGTTATTTATTACTACTATAGTTTCGAGAGTTCTCAGTTATAGATAATAACTTATTATCTATGCCTAGGCTGTCTTCGTGATGATGAGAGTGACTGCTCCTCTCGAAACTATAGAAGCAATTTATAAACTCATTGTGTGTGTATTACAAAGTTAAAATTAAACATATTTTAAATTATAATGTTGCACCTTTCTGTATCTGCCAATCTTTCAATGATATTACAATATTGCCTTCAGAGGCCACTATTCGCCGCATTCCTAATTACCATAAGATAAACTACATTTATATACCTGTTCCATCCGAACATGGGAGCCAGGGTCCAGCCGAGGGAGAAGCCCCAGATGCCCATGATACGCAGCAGCGCTCCATTGTTGGTCATCGGCTTGGCGGCCAGGCCCTTGACGATCACGTTGTAGCGGTCGAAGGCGATCATGGTCATGGACCAGATGGACACAGAGCCGAACAGGGATCCGAGACAGCCGTAGATTTCGCACATGAATGGACCTGCGGAAAAGTTACACGTGCAGTACAAAAATAGGTCCTCAACATAAGGGTTCCCTTCCGAGAGATCGTTCAGTCAGTTTTCAGCATTTACTGTTACGTACACCTGCTGTTTTCACGCTTAACATCGGACATCGTGGTAAAAATTATCCGTACGGTAGTTGAACATACAAACTCCCGTTAGATTCCTGATTGTTCTGTAGGCTAGTTAGTGCATGCTTGTCTCTGACAAACTTAATTAATAAATATTGGTGAAAGTTTAACAATATATTTGAGACGCCTGAGCAATGGCTACACAAGCTTGAGAATAATTACAATATGGTGGATATTTTTCAATATTCATTGATTAAATGCAAGTGCTATGTTTTAGATTCTGTGCTGTGTTAAATGAATATTTATTTTCTTTAAGAGATTTTTTTATTTTGCCTTATTTTTCTTACGTTTTTTCTTTATTTTTATATTACTGAGTAAGTATGTAAAACTAAAATATTAATAACGTAAAAAACCGGCCTAAAGATACGCTTAGAATTTTTTCTTGCAAAACGTTCAATGCGCTCCCATTCTTCTTAGTATACAATTTAAATATATTTACATATTTTAAATTTAAAAATGTAATTTGGATGCGGAATTCCAAGAAATTGGTGAAGTCTATGTCGTGCAAGCTAATGAAATATAATGTTTTTTTTTTAAATGTTTTATTGATAAAGATGAAGCAAGACTACATTATATTCCAGCAAGCTTACCTAGTACCCAGGTCTCGTTATAACAGTTGATGACCATGGGCGGGAACATGCAGAACATCATGAAGAAATCAGAGAAGGCCAGGTTCACAACCAAAAGGTTGGAGGGAGTTTTGAGTGACTGAAAGAGAAATAAGTTAGTGTTCATATCTGGCAGCTTTGAATATATGAGCTATATATACTCTTGGGTAGGTAAATATTGAAGTGATCAAAATACTATAATTAGCTATTCAGAGGTAAGCCCAAAAGATTAGTTTAAAGAATATAAGTTTTCTCAGTAGAAATATTTGCGTTTTCCCACCTTCTGTCCTGAGAAGATGAAGATGACCATGCCGTTGCCGATGAGAGATACGATTCCTAGAACAGTAATAGCGAAGCCGAGAAGTCCGTGCCATAGTGGGTTCATGGGGGGGAATTGGTACCTGTTAGGGAAGTTCAGTTATTCATCGATAGGAATTATTTAGAAAATAATAGAAAAATTTTTCATGTCGCCCACAATTATAGGACGACACAGATAAAACTCGAATGAGGAAAAGTAAACAGTAATAATTAGTAATACGTATTTATTTATTTATTTATTTAATGTTTATGGAAGACCAACAGCACAAAAAAAAAGCATAGAAAACATTGATACAATATAGATGGCCAATTACAGGTCTCCACATTTAGAAATATATTAATTATATAGAAAGAAAGAATAAAAAATTTAAACAAACAGAAATATGTCAGTAATGATAAACATTTATGATATACTAAGGCATATTAATTATATAGAAAGAAAGAATAAAAAAAATTAAACAAACTGAAATATGTCAGTAATGATAAATATTTATGATATACTAAGGCATATTAATTATATAGAAAGAAAGAATAAAACATTTAAGCAAACAGAAATATGTCAGTAATGATAAACATTTATGATATACTAAGGCATATTAATTATATAGAAAGAAAGAATAAAAAAATTTAAACAAACAGAAATATGTCAGTAATGATAAATATTTATGATATACTAAGGCATATTAATTATATAGAAAGATAATTGTATAATGTATATAATGCATTATATCAGGGAGGGGGACGAGTTTCTAGTATATACCTCATCATACGAAGACACTCTTTATATTTGGTATTAAAAATATATATTGAATTCTAAAGGTATAATCTGAGCACATTATGCGTGGGATGGGAGAGAGGATTTCCTAGTATTGGTATGATGTGTTGAAAGGGAAAAGATGTAGCTCAGTCTGGGAGATCGTCGGTCGGTCTGAATGGAACATGTAAGGGTAGCAAACTGGTGATTTCTGGAGAATAATTATCAGTTATCATTAAGTTATTATTAAATAGTTGAATACAAATTAATATCAAAGAAATTATATGAATTTTCTTTCTTTGTCGTTTTCTAAGAAATTCTATCCACCACATCATATATTTTCTAATCAAACGACAACTGGATTAAATCCAAATTATATAAATGTATACAATCACAGAGTCGTATGTACATAAGATGTTCTTTAAGTATATGAAAAATGTAGCATGGTATCTCATGTCGTAATGGCAGGGTATATTATTATTTTTATGATAGATAATTAATCAAGTTCACCAAAACTGGGCAACTCACAATCGCCTTTATTCTTTCAAATACAAAAAGAATATCATAATTTTTTCTACGCTGTGGTAGGTCTGTTAAATTAAGTAATTGCCTCGTATAATTGTAGTCAGATTACCAAATAGAATATGCAACTTATTGTTTACGAATCTAATAAACTTATGCTGTATTCTTTCAATTTTGTAGGAATTAATGTTATAGGAAGTTGACTAAAGTCTTGAATATTAATATGATTTGAGTTTATAATTTATATATATATATTTTAATTTAATTTAATGTATGATACTAATACAATTCTTTTATATTTGCATACCAAATAGACATTTTTAATACTCATGTAGACCTCATCAGTGAAGAGAAGCTCTTGAGTCTGATGAGGGAGCCTCAGTTCTTATTTTATATGTAGGTACATATGCGGGTCATTTAATAATGCGGTAATAAAAGGTAATTTGATGATGAAGTAATTTGAAAAAGAAAGAAAAAGAAAAAGAAAAAGGTTTAAATTATTTATGAATTTAAGTTTGATTTTAGGAAGGTTTTAATTTTTTTGATTTGCTCTGAAAGGTTACTGATCTCAGCAGCGTATCTCGATAGTTAACTATTTTAGTAGTTAATGACTTTATAAATATAGTGGTTCTGCATTTGGGTTTGTTTTAAATGTAGGCATTATGAATTGGTTACCATTTCTCATAAGCTTGAAGTATTTCTGGTTTTCCGTAAGGTTTTTTCTTTGCATATTTTCAATACGGAAACATGCTTGAAAATATCGTCCACGTTTGTTACTGGAAATACTTTAAAGAGATCTTTTGTTGAAAAGGTAGATTTTTTCAGTATTACTTTAATAATGATCCTTCGTGATATTGTTACTGAGTTTTATCAATTTAGTGTTTATGGAGCGTTTTTTAAAGTGATGAATAAAGTGTGATGGACCTACCAGTGCGGGTCGATCATGTGCAGCATGTTTGCGGGCACCTTGTCCACCACCGTCATGTTGGCGGCTCCGTAGGCCGCAGCCCTCGCGCCCCATTCTTGGAAAGCGGTGAGTTCTGCCATCTTTACTTTTATCCCTGACCTGCCAAGGGTTCAAAATTCACATTTAAGACTTCAAAAAATACTTTTGTAATACGCAGTATGTAACACGCAAATGAGGATACATGACAAAAATATAATATACTGTGCATATTTTTAATGAAAACCCATTTTTATTGTGAAATTATATTTTCAAAACGTATTTCTTTGATATTTAAAACAATTTAGAATGAAACAATAAATCTTTCTGTCTTAAAACTACCGGGTCATCACCGGGACTAGAATCCCAAAACTTCATATTACCAGTAGTCGGCTTTTTCAAGATAAAGCTGTATCGAAAAGCCGTAAACATTCAATTTGCAATGAGTCTCAAATAATTTTGAGCAATACATGCTAGATGGCGCTAGGATTTTCCAATTTTTGGTGTACCTATCAAATAAAATCAAATCTTCATTCCGACGCAATTTGTCTAAGCATTAGAAACTATTTGGCTTTTATTTATATTTAATATACACCTATTGTAAAAAAAAATATTTTAAGAGCATTATATTTATTACATTTTTTTAATAAATTTAAAACTTTCCTTATCTTAACAGAACAGGATTTTTTACAGAGACAGGAATATTACAATTAATTAGTCATTATGCACCTATTAATAATATACTTTTAATTAAAATAATACATTGAACCCCTAATCTTCGACTACGAAAAGTCAAAAAATTTCATTCTTGTGATAATAATGTAGAAATATTGAAAGCATTATTAAAAACTTGTATCAAAAAATATCGCAACTCTTAACGAATTGTATAAAAATTTGAGGGCAGAAGATACTAGGTTGATTATTTATAATTCATATTATGTGGGGTATAAAAGCAAAAGTACCAAAAAAAATTAATACAATCACCGAGAGTTACTAATTTATAATGTACTGAATTCGAGATTTTATAGGAAACAGCCTTTAAATTTATAGGAAACGTGATTTTGAAAGGGATAGATACATAAAACTGAGAATTCAGTACATTTTTAATAGGTAATCTTCGGTGTCTGCATTCAAAACATTTTTTAGGTTTTTGGATATTACTGCCGTTGCTTTTAAACCCCACATATATGATATTTCGACACAGTGCTATTTTCAGTTAATCTAGAATTTGAATGGATATTTATTTAGTTGCAATATATTATCATGAATTTAAAAGTACTTAATTAATTCCACTCAAAGAGAAAAGCTTTGGATAACTGTTATTTTTTATGTGTAAGTACTTTACGTTTTCTTTATTATTTTCAATTTCCTATTAAAGAAAATTTATCTTGTTATAAGTTTATGTAAGCATAATAATAATGTACATGATGAGTAATCTCAAAATTGCTAACTAAAAATACTTGTTTGTCTAGTCTTACAGTATGATATTTAAAAAAGCTTTAAATTAAAAGTAAATTTTCTTTCTCATATTTTATTTTATAAATAAAATTAAAAAAATAATAAAAAAGGGCAAAATACAGAATTAATGAATATGTTATTAAATAAAAGAGACTTATTTTGATTTTGGTAATATTTGTATATTTCTTGTATTGTTGTATTGTATTGTTGATTTGTATTTGAGTTTATAAGATCTATTGTAATTAATTAATATGAATGTATTTCTGGTAAATACAATTTATTTATATATATGTACTGATGCACCTACAGACAAATATCAATGTGATGTTTTGTAGGTCTGAGATGTAAAAAAAAAATAATAATAATAAAAAAAAAATAAAAACATTCTTAGATTTTGAGATTTGAAACTTTGAATCAAATTATCACAGAATGGCATTTTATGTCATAGTTTAAGACTTGGGGTGCAATAATATTTAATACAATACAAATTTGGATGAATTAAATAAATAAATTTACCTGAGGTGAAAAATTCGAAACGACTTGGTTTTGTGTACTGAAGAAAATCGAAATTCGAACTACTTCAGTTGTATCGCTTGGCCAGTGGGAGCTGAAGAGCTGCCGGGGAAGCCGCTGGAAGCTACTTGGCCTTCCACCATCAGCTCGGGGCTTATATACCAGCCGCGGGTCGATACCCTAATTACATTTGAGGAAAAAAGATTTTCTTTCTCCGACAGGGGCGGAGAGCCGGCCCGCCCGATGCGCCGGTTCGCCCTCGCCTGGACAACCTAACTAGTAATCGAACTTTTACATCTTTTCATCATTTTTAAAACGAAATGCGTGATAATAATTTACTAGTAGAAAGTTATCGGCAATCGCTGGCTGCCCTTTGCGGACAAACAATAGTAATATTGAAATAAATAGAGATACGAACACGGAATACGTGTCGCTTCAATATTCATACTATTTTCTAAATAAGCTAAACGCTTGTGCTATGAAAATAGGAATAACTTGCTCGTGTCCTGGAATGGGGCTTGAGCCACCGATCACCAGATCGCAAGGCGAACGTCATGACCACTACACCAACACGCTACTCTCACCAAAATCTAGTAATTGTGTTCTCTGAACATATGTTCCTACATATAGGTAAAATATTATTAATTATTATATTGTATTATTTAAAATATATATGGGTCTATAAAATGGACCAAAAATTTAATATAATGAATAGTGTATATATGCTAAAAAATTCTGTTGATAATCATATATGCCTATATTAAAAAGAATATCGCTTAATCCATACTCCACTTTAAAACATAGAGATAGGTATCATTACCAGCTGCGAAAGCTATGTTAACTATTTCATGAGATGGACTATAGATGTCGCTGGCATAGCCTTAATATATATGAAAGGTTTCCGATTTGGAACGTAGGTATTTATAAATTATTTAAAAAATTGATAGATGTTCTTACGATGGAATTGGTAAACGTTGCATTGTGTAGAGTGATCCCTTAAGCCGGCCACTACAGGTCGTAAGCCCTGGGCTATTCTGTCAAAAGACTTCCATACACGTTTCTTAATATAAATGGCTTCGTCTCTGTGAGACTTCTATAATTAATCTTAATTAAAAAAACAAATGACCGCGTCGTGTCCATTCCTCCGCCGTGACTGAGAAGCAGCATTCTCCAGTACATGTTTGTCCGACAGAAAAGAAGCTCATGTACTTATTTTTAAATGTTATATCTAAAATATAGCATATCCGATTTAAAAAAAAAACTCTCTTTTAATATTGCAAGCAGTTCTAAAAACATTAAAATAAAATTTCCCCAATTTTTTTTATAAACGATTATTATTAACAAATGATCTATCAGATTAAAAAATCCGTATGCTACATCATATTCTCCTATAAAAATGAATCAGTTTCCAACGCATGACTTACGTAGGGATATTTCTGAAATTTTATTTATTTTGTTTTGTTTTCATTTATTGGTTTTCTTACAGCCATATAATTAATCAATCTTGAAAAAAACAATAATTGATGTACAGAGTTTTGGGCCAATTACAAGAAAACACATATATACAATCGATAAAAAATAAGAAAAAACATGTCCAATAGTGAGTTTGTGTGAGTGTGTGTATTTGTGTGTTTATTTATTTATTTTGTTTTGGGAAAAGTTAACAGCAAAACAATCTTAAAAATTTTCCACTGAATTTAAAAATTTACTTTAACATACATTAATAGCGAATGGAGAGGGTGGAGGGGAATGTGGGACGGGAGTAGAAGGGAAGATATAATGTACAAATTAGTTTGGGTGCGGTAGTGTAGATATTGTTTGTTTTATGTTTCTTATTGTTGCGTTGAAAATGTCAATGTGGTGATAGTTTGTGTTAAATGAATTTGTGGATCTGTACATAAAGGAGTTTTGTTTTGAGTTGGTCTTACAAAAGGGGAGATGAAAAGTAGGTGATGTCTGTTATTGCGAGTTGGGATGTGGTAAGATATTCGTTGAAGAAGTTCCGGACTATCAACTAGATTGTGTGTTATTTTGAATAGCATCACCGCGTCAGCTATGTTTCTTCGACGAGTTAGGGTCTGCATGTTAAAAAACTTCGCAGAGTCTTATATATATATATATATATATATATATATATCATATGTGTCAATTTATTATATCAATGATTCTTAATTTAGACTCGAATCGAAATTTACAATGACGGATTTAAAATACGTGAATCAATTTGACCATTTTTATTTTACCTTTAATTTCTTATTGTAAACAAAACTCGCGCCAAATTAAATCTGATACTGGAATATTTCCCACTCCGATACGCATAGCGCTCTCCGTAATGCGAGGGTGACTTAATACCCATATTTATTAGGACCACCCCGCCACCCTCGTAGTCCGGAAGTCGGGGGATAATAATTATTACCAAAACTTATAAAGAGGCCACGAACATCCAAATCCTTATTAGTTGGGGGGCAGCCGTGGCGACGGAAGGTGCTGGATATACAGAATAATCCAGGCATCGACTACTTTTAAATCTTACGTAGGTACCTAAGTTAATTACTCCCTTTATATTAACTCGTGGCGTCTGCTTGCTTGCCGTCAACAAAAACTTTGGATCGATTTTTGACCCTTTTCCCGTGATCCAATCGAGCTGAAACTTGGCAAGCAGACTCGTGGCGACGATCAAGAAGATCTATCAAATTTACGTTAAAAAAAATTAATAATTATAGTATAATTTCGGATTTTTAGAAATTTTATTGGTTTTTTCAAATTGGAATCATTACAAAAGTTCGATTAGCAACGCCGCGGCGGACCGATAACGTCGCGGAATATTTTCTATATTTGAATTACTCCGTCGGTATAATAGGTACATCACTACGAATTTCGAAAATTTACAAAACATTGGTTCACAGATGACAGCAAAATTGGGTTTTTTGGGAAAAAAACAAATAATAATTTATTTCTTTTAGATTTCTGCTTAGTTTTGAAGAATTCTACATTACTCAAATCTGATTCTGACTAAATCATTTGATACTGGAAATTCATAAGATACGATATTGATGATAATTGAATCTATCTTGACATCTCAAAACATCTGATATTTTAGAAATATATTAAATTTTTGTAAGTTTGGTGTTATGTTATATGTTTTAATTCGTCTTTAATTATTGTTATATTTTACAAAGAAAGGGAGTATAGTAAAAACTTGGTTTTTATGGGTTATTTTTTTTTAAATGAAGACATGCTTTTATATGCTTTCTTTGTAAATATTTAACATCACTCATGCAGTATCCAAATATTAAATACGTTGTTAATACATTTAAACTGCGTATCAAAATTTAAATGCCTAACTTTACGGCTGAGCGGTCAATAATAATGGAAAAATATTGATTTTATTCGAAATAATAAATAACCAAATAATGTCGAAGATGAATTAATAATATGCAGCATCCACTTTACAAAAATGTTGAAGGATTCAGAGCTCTAGCTGGTCAGGAAGTTGGTGAAGAATCTACAAGATCCACCACGAAACGTCGAGATTTGCTTCTCTGTAAAATATACGGTTTATTGAACACTTAAATATTTACTTCAGTGTTTTGTCTCTCTCCTGTAAATTTTTTTTCTTGCATATAAACTTTTTTATAGGGATGCCTTCATTATTGAATTCGTTTGAGGTCAAATTACTACTAAAAGAAGCTTTCAAAATGTATTTGTATTAACGGGAGATTTAGAATTACGTAGTTGGAGATATCGACGCTAGGAGTTACAGAGCGAAACCGGCGAATTATCACAATGAAAAGTATTGACTTTATCACCGTTTTTAGCTCTTCCATAATAAAATTATTTAAACGTTACGGAAATGAATAGACAATTTGTAAAATATGTCTAATTAGTATTTCTGACCATAAATTCTATTTTAAATATATTTTTTATCCACAATAATGACCTTGACCGTCCGTCAATAGCTGATCTCATCCCTTTTTCAAAATTAGTATAATTTCAAAATTGTTACAAATAAATTGAAAACTTTTTTTTTAATAAAACACTCTCAACTGGATTTTAATTTTTATTTTTAGATTTTTCAATATTTCAGTTGAATTTAAATTAAAACTTATAACTGAATCCATTATTATATCGCATGTGTCATTAGTATTTATCATTAATAATTATATATAATTCTCTAAGGTCAGAAAAAATATAATTCTCTACATAACAATGTTCGTCACTAACGCTTAAAGATGGCTGAAATAATAATGAGGTATAAGAAGCAAAAAAGCATAATTCTCTATTTAATAATATTCTAACGTTATTAAGGCGCTACGTTACCTACTCTAGATGGCGCTGTTTTCGCAGCCTTAACGAAAATGGCGGCCGAAAATAATTTAATAAATGCACTTCATTTTTGACGGATTTTAGCTAGTTTTATATTAAAAAATATACTTCGACTTTCGTGTAATAACATCTTATGATGCTAGTCCAAAGTATTATTATATACACCACATTGTGTTTGACTCCTTGTCTTGGATCTTGGACCATTTCTTTACCAGAACACATCTGGATGTACGTTCGTCGTTTTTTTTCCGTGACTGCATTTTTGGATAAGCAGATGATTTTGAATTAAAGTAAAAATTAGCAGATAATTAAAAAAATAAAGAATTGTGAGAGAAAGAGTAAAGAAATGAGTTCTCATTGCTACGCGGTATGAAAAATTTGATTTCCTCGCGTAGACAGTTATATAAATACGCACATGTGTTGTGTAGAGATGGCTTGGTACCGAGTTTTGTATTTTTTGGAAATCTGAAAAATTTTTCGAACTCTTCAAGTGCTTTTATTTAACTCTCTTTGTCTGTTTGTTGTGGTAGAATCTTGTAATTGATTTTTCGACAACTTCCCGACTAGCTAGAGCTATGAAACTTTGTCATTTACGAAAAGTGAATGACTAGGTATACATTATTAGTAAAGAGTTAAGGTTATTATTATGGTCATTGGACATATTCATGTGTTAAATAAAATGGATATTTTATACGAACCGTATATTTCACTGAGAAGCAAATCTCAATACATTTTTTTTAAATTCTATTTTCGGTTTATGCAAGGTTTTTATCATTTTATTCGATTTGTATTAAAGCGAATGAATTTTTCATTATCTACATAAGTTACTGTAACAATAGTTCAACTTTTTGCAAAAAATAAGTCAGAAACATTGAAAAAAATGCAAACTTTGATATTGCATATCTCCATAATTATTAATAGGTCATGGTTTTTTTAAACATTTTCGACTCATTATCAAGGCATAAATCCATCTGTAAAGTTTATGCTACTTGCCATGAGACACCTTGAATACTAGAATTTTTTTTCCTCAATTATAATTCTTCCTTTTATTTTATATTTTAGTGTATTAATTCAAAATATTCTAGTGTGCTGGTTTATGCCAATAGCTTAATATTAGTTCTTTCTTAATATTGTACTTTAATACATCCAGGGTAGAAAGCCAAAAGGGCGTTTATTTCGAACTTTACAGGAGAGCAAAAGAAAGTTCTGTAAATCTGATTTTGTCAATATTTCTATAATTATTAAACGATTTTTATATATGTTTTGGATTAATAAATGTGGAAATTGTTTCATAATAAAAGAAACATTGACAAAATCAGATTGACAGAACTTTTCTTTGCTCTCCTATAATGCTCGAAATAATCACTAACAAACACCCTTTTGGCTTTCTATGTATAGGGCTAACCTAAACTTAAAAAGAGTCATTAAGTGACCTGTAAATAATGCGTCAAAATTTAATTATTGGGAATAAACTAGTAACTTAGCGTAGTGGTCATGACGCTCACCTTGTGATCTAGTAATCGGTGGTTCGAGCCCCATTCCAGAACACCAGCAAATTAGTCCTATTTTCATATCACAAGTTTAACTTATTTTGAAAATAGAAAGAACATTGGTGCGACACTAAAGGTTGAAACTTACTACCAAAACACGACGCGACGCCACGCCACGTATGTCGGTACTTATCAATCTCATATATTTAATATGGTCGGATACAAATAGATAACACGCCATGTGATGAAACGCAACCCCACGCGGTAACATCCAGTCGATCCAGGTCGGCGTGTTGTCGGGAGAGAGGCCACACACGCCACCCGACGCATCGCACGCGGTGTTTCCTGTTAACGTCCGACACCACACGTCAAGAACATTCTTGTTTTATAGATATTTTTTTGTTAGTTTTTGTTTAAAATGTCGGATGAGCAATTAATAGAATTTGTGAAACGGTACTATGTATTATATGATATGGTATTATAATTCTTGGGAAGAATTTTTTTCTTTTGTGTGTGACTTTCTGTTTCTGTATAAAATATATCCCTATAATCTGCAATAAATCTTCTTCAAAATCTTCATCCAGCTCGTCTTTATATAGTAAATCCATGGCCACGTTAATACACTTCCGTCCTTCGCGAAACGATGATATTACAAAGCGTGTTGTAGCATCACGTGGCGTGTTGTATATGTGCACGATTCGCATCAAGTGTCAACACGTCACGTCGCGTCGCGTTTTAGTAGTATGTTTCAACCTTTATTCCGTGATCGCGATAACATTTTAAATAACGTGGGGGAATGGTGAAAATTATTGATTAAAACAAAATATTTTCCTTGCATGCTGGGATTTATTTATATATCAATTTCAATACATTTAGAAAACAATTTGTTATTAATATCAGCCATGAAAATGCGTAATAAATGAATGTTAACATGTCTATTTATTACGGTCCACGTAGGACTTTTCAGATTTCGCGCTCGCATCGAAATCCGGAAAGCCGATGTTGGATCTAAACAAAATGGCGGCTCTCTAACTCTCTAACTTATGCTATATTTATCATGTAAACACGCGGCCTGATCCCTTCAGGTGGCCGGAGAACCATGTGCAATGTTTAAACGTGGAAACAGATCGTGTATTGAAAATATGCACCTTCACTTTCGGGGAAAAAAAACAAATCCAAGCTGTCACGACCCGTTTAGCCGTTGCCAGCTTGGAAAAATAATGTTACCTTAAAAAAGTTTCAACTAAAAATCCCGTAAAGCTTAACAACTGTGAATATTTTACTCGAAAACACGATCTGCCAAAACGTTTGTCATTTATATTACATTTGTTCTAAATTAATACATTTATAGATCACGTTTAGAGAAAACCTTCGAATGTACCTTTTCAGTTGAAGAATATTAATTAGCCTAAAAGCTGTACCGCAGTTTATAAATAAGAATGTAGTATTTAAAACATTTTTGTTCTATATCGTTTATCGCGGCTGCATAGAGGAGAGTATCTCAAGATGGCGTAACGGTGTAATTGATGCCATTTAACCTCAAAATGTCACATTACCCGCTTTTGAAATAGCATTACAAGAATGTTTCTTTTTAATTTTCTCAATGTTTCTGTCTAAACAGTACAGCTTTAGACGAGCTACGTAGCAGTCAAGATGGTGGTGACGGCTCGCAAAGAATTTTCCCACAAAACCGCAAATTAACCAACGGATTCAAGATCGATAACTAGGCACCCAGATACATTGTTTAGTTAAAAAAGAAGGCACGTGCGGATCGCGATCATTGGGTATTTGAGGTTATGCGGAATGTCGATGCGAATAATCTGTCTACGCAGCCGGTTTTTCTTCTGACACGTTGGTGGCTCCGGAGGCGACGGAGCCAGATTCGTCTGGAGATGCTTGGCAGGAGAGCGCGGGGAATTTCTTGTACAGAGCCGCCCTGTATTTCGGATGGCTGCAATGCAAAAAAAACGAATCAGTGGTTTGTACCATTGAACTCATTGACGTATTATAAAATAGCCGGCTTTCATATGTACCAAATATCGCATTCAACAAATCACAAAATTAAGTAATCACATAAAAATCAAGTAATTTGAAGTCACGGTGACTAAAATAACATACTCATTCTTACAATAGTGTACGATACTCTGTTCCTTTTTCCCCGGGAGTTTTTTTTTGGCGTAGTTTTCATAGTCCGCGGTCCGTTCGGTAACGAATGTAAGTAAGACAATTACCTTATTTTTGACTTGTCACGATTTCACGCTTGTAACGTATCTACAGTTTATTATATCATTGATTGAACTATTAAATAACAAATTAGGGAAAAAAGCTGATGGAAAGGTAATAATCAGGTTTGTTTAGGTTTTTTGATTTGATAATTATGAAAACATATTCACATAAACACGATAAAGGATAAGTGTCATTTATACGACATTATTTATGATTACGGTCAGTAGCGTGCTGTAGACAAGGGACCCGCGATACTATCCTCAAGGAGAGTGTTGAAGAGACATTTTTTTTACTGGATGGATATAGATGATAATGATGTAAAATTGGTATGAATAAAGATAGGATGGTATGAACGATATCTAATGGGACGTTCCTGTTTAGAAGCCTCAACAATCTGTGAGCAAAAGTAGGTATGTGGGGTATAGAAGCAATATACAGGTGTCCCGTATCTCGACGTCAAGCCGAAATCGGGTGAAAGGCCAAGTCATAATAGTTATCAGAAAAATATTTTTAAAAAATTAAAAAACAGTCAGTTAAAACTGGGCAAAGTTTTGATTTTGAATACTTGGTTTGGTCTAAAAGTGACATTTTCTTCCAAGCTGGAGCAGTTGGCTTTGAATTTTGGACAAAAGATTCATGATTACATAATAATAATAAAAAAATGAAGAAAAATAAAGATTTGTAGCAACAGGAGTGAAAAGACCGTCACAGGGTGTATATTTTTTTGATTTTTTTAAAAATGCTTATAATTTTTAAAACACATGACTTAGATTTTTTTTTTTAATATTTTTCTGATAACTATTATGACTTGGCCTATTACCCGATTTCGGCTTGATTTCGAGATACGGGACACCCTGTATAGCAATACCTCACATATATGAATGTGAATGAAAGGAGAGTTGTATGAAAAGTGTGGTACTCTATGTGTAGTTTTTGCATATGCATAGAGACATGACAGGATAGTAGACAGTCATTGAACACCTACGTGAAGGCAATCCTCGCTAATTATGTGCATAAAATTTGTATTCTGATAGAAATATATCTTTTACAAAGAATATTAATTGTCTTCGTTGGCCAATAATGTTACTCAATCGATTGTTGAAAGTTCATACCATTTTTATTAAAATGTAGTATGAAATATATTTTCGCAATGCATATTAGGATGAGATATATGAACACCGATTCACTGAATATACTAGTGTTCCACAATCGAATGGAAATTTTTATTATGTTGCTCACTTGTGGTATTAAAAGTAATGGAATGTCACTGTATTACAATATAATACTACTACCTGCTGAGATATGATTCAAATGTTATTAGGTATGTCCAAAAAAAATTTTTTTCTGAGTGACTAATTTTTTCAGTCAGTTGTACCTTCCTGGCCGTCTTGATTTTTTTTCATTCTCCTGAACGTATTCCGTGCGTAAAACCATATTAAAAATAGTGCATTAACATATATAACTGTGTGAAAAAAATATTTTTACACAGTTATATATGTTATGACTTTCACCAAAAAAATTCGGCATTCACGCCAACCAGAAAGATTTATGTAGTTTACTGTGACATATTGAATGTTGAAAATTAGGTAAATAAGGCTTATGTATTTAAATAATAGTAAATCGGAAGATCATAGTCAAAAAGTCAAACCTTGAAGTGTAACACCTAAAATTGTCATTTAAGATCAAACTGGTCAACTCAGAGATTTTAATTAAAAATTTAGATAATAAGACTGATTCTCATAGTCCAGTGTTGAAAATGGAACCCCCTATGAACAAAAATCATTATCTATATAATAGTCTTCATCTAGTCATATAATAGACATCTGTTGATCACTTGATTATATCTTTGTAACATTATTTAGATGAAAGAAAATTTAATAGCGTTAGTGAAATAAAAACGGTCCTAGCGTATTTTCCGTCAAAGCCTTTGAGTTTTCAGTATTGAAAATAAATTTTAGTATCGTTAACATATGGCCAATATTGCTCACGTTTTAAGAAAAGTAATTGTATACCTGATGCCATAAATGATGGGGTTGTACACAGCGTTGGCCTTGGCAAACAGTGAGCCCCAGATGGTCGCCAGAGGACTGATGGGAGCCGATTCGAACACTCCAGTGAAGTTGATGACGAGGTACGGAGTCCACGCCATGAACCACAAAGAGATGGTCATCAGTGCAACCTGGGATGACCATTAATCCAATGACAGTCAATATACAATTGTACAATGCAAAGCTTACCTTCGAATTGCATGCCAACCAATTTATTTATATATACTCGTATTTGCACATTTTAATACGGTACTAACCTTTAGCACTGAAATTTATTCCACTAATAAGTTTTTGTCTTTATTTATTTCTCAAATGAATATAAGTATTTATATTTTGAGCAAAATTTTTTTTTCAATAAAATTATAATGTATATTATACAAGCGAAATGCATGACGTGATAATAGTTATTTAAAAAATCCCAAATGTTATTCAACCAGCTTTCTATACTGATAATAAATTTAAAAAATACATTTTAAATAATAAGGATAAGGATGATTTTTTTTTTAAAACGAATGTTTATAAATTGATTTGTAATAATTGTGATTATTTTTATGTAGGAAAAACGTGTAGAATTTTGATTTTACACTTGAGGTGTTTAACTAGCAAAAATTATTCCGGATTTTCTAATCATCTTTTGGTTATGAATCATTATTTTGATATTAATAAGGGTTTATTACAAATTTCGTATACAAATTATACAGAATTACACTTTAATAAATATGAAATTTTGGAAATAAGAAAAAGTGTTAATAGATAGTAAATTGAATATTATAAATAACCAGGTCCTTTATACAAATAGTTGTCTTTTAAATTTATTAAAATTATTATTCATTTGCCATATATAATTTTTTATATTTTGACTGTCTATACTTCAATTTTTATTTTTTATTGTTACTTATACATTGTATCCTGACGAAGGGGTCATCGTGGGCTCTGAAAATGTTGATATTTTTCAGTATATTAGTGGTGAAAACAAAGTTCGTTTGTATTAATTATATTAATAATGTCACCACTAAATCATTCTGCTCTTTTTGAAGAAGTGATAATAGTTAAATAAAAGCATAGATTTTTACTAAAACGGGTTGTTTGATTTTTGGGAAATGCTAAAATCTAAACTTTAAACGAACGATTACTATAAACATAGTTAATGCAACCGGCCCTATGTCGATGGCCACCCTACAACTAAGTGTAAGGGTAATACACTAACGTTAAAAAGATTATTTACATCTTTGAAATGGATTATTCAAAAAATACATCAAAGGATTTTTCATAATTATATTGGCAAAAAAATTATGTTTGTTGTTCTTTTCAATTTTATCTAGATCATCAATTATATAGACTACTAGATTAATTGCTATTTTCTATCTAGACTTCTAGAATAATCACTTTCGTAGATAAAAGACTAATGAGATTACATTGCCAATATTAATAAATATCCGAGACAGAAATTTCAATATGCATTTTATCCTTTACTAAATCAATTATTTTTTATACGTTTTAATTGTTTGATGTTCAAATGTGTAATTTGAGTTTAGAAATACGTAATTTCATTCATGTGCAGTGTATTTATTAAATTATTTGTGCTTCTGTGATTTTCGTCAAATTAAGAGTAACTTTTTTTATAAAATCGACCAAAATTTATGTCGGTACCTTGGCTAGTTTGCACTCGGCGCTCGTGTTAGACTGTTCTGCAGATCGGAGTGATGCGACGTTCATCTTCTTAGCTTGTTCCCTCATAGATTTCTCGTGGGCGGACACGGCCTGTCATAAGATATTATCATTTTAAATTTCAAGTGCCCTCAGAATCACGATATCTGATAAATAATTAGAACGAACAAAATGTTATTTGGAATTGATAAACGATCATCTTTACCTGAACGATGAAGAAGTAAGAGTAGATGATGAGCAACAGAGGACTGAAGTAAACGAAAACGGCGTAGACCAGGATGTAAGAGCGGCTCAACCAGTCCTTGCTCAGATAGTCTGTTCCGCAGGCAGTCATGTTTCCCTCAGGCACGTACCTTAACATTCAAACAATATTTTATAATAGATCCATTGCGTATATTTTGTTTTATTGAAAAACGTAATGCTACAGTAGCTACAATAATGAGGCCAATTACTGAAACACGCCACATAAACGCCCATGTTTGAGAAGATCACATATCGCTCATAACACAATACCTCGCATACCATACTTTTGTCAAAATCGTGTTTTTTTATGGATTTGTCTTTGAAATCTGTGGATATGTAATCTGGCAAAAGCTTGTATCTTAGAAACAATTATATGTATCTCTTATTCCATTCAACAATTTGTCATATTCTATTTATTTTGAAGAATCTAGGTATTACGCAGTTTTTTTGCTTCCCCTGTAAAATCTGTATTAAGTGGCTTACGAGGTATTGTTTTATCATGAGCGATATGTGTCATGTACCAATATCATGAGCGATATGTCTCATGTAAGAATGTCATATACCAAAAGTAATAGATGTGTACAAAAAATCTCAATAACGCAAATTTTAAAAATAACGAACCTAATAAATGCTATTACCAATATACCAAACAAGCTACTCATTTACATTTTACATTTCTTACTTTTTTCTTTAATGCATTTTGTTTTATTACATTGTTTTGAATAAGTTGTAATTACTATATCTCTTCTCTCTAGACGAGTCCTCGACTTTTAAGAGGAGAATTAAATATATTTTGATAATCTACCTGTACGCTAATTTGTAGTTTTATACCCTTTACAACTATATTACAATAAATAAAACTTCTCTAACGAGAAGCCACTTCAATGGGCCATGATTACTCAAAGAGTTTAGTTGCATAATATTATTCTACAGATACTATGATTATCAATTTGAGTACCTGTTCCATCCGAAGAAGGGAGCTACAGTCCAGCCGAGGGAGAAAGCCCAGATGCCCAAGATACGAAGCATGGCACCGTTATTGGTCAGCGGCTTGGCAGCCAGACCCTTGACGATGACGTTGTAGCGGTCGAAGGCGATCATGGTCATCGTCCAGATGGACACCGAACCGAACAGGGATCCGAGACAGCCGTAAAGTTCGCACATGAATGGTCCTGGGAAATATAACAGGTGAATATAATATTAGAAAACTTTTGCGTTCAGTTCTATGGATGTTTCCACACGACAGTCTCATCACAATTTTATTATGAAGTTACAATTTTAAATCATTTTTCTTTGACATATAATAGTGACCAACCGAAGATTCGATTTCGGCCAGTTTCGTCCAAAAAAATTTTTTTTTTTCAATTTTTTCTTTATTCTTAAAATTGGTAATGCAATTATTTTTATATTTCCTAATATGTACAGCATAAGATATAAAATATATTAAATTTTTAATCAAAAGTAAGTATCATGCATTTTCTTATTTTTTTCTTAAAAGTCGTACATCATAGAAGTTCGCGATCTTTTTTTTCTTTCGGAATGATAATCTTATTTTATCTTTTCTTCCTGTACAATGGTCATGTTCATGTTGTTTTTTTTTATTTTTCTTAATAATTCAAAGGTCCAAGGTCAAAGGTAAATGTTGTGTCCATTAATAATTTTATATATAAATAGAAGTACATTAAATTTAATTATTTGTCTAAATGTCATTATTTCTGGACTTTCTAACATCAATTTGATTCTTGCGTATCGTTTTCTTTTTAGTTTATTTTGAAGTATTGTTAATTTTTTCAATTCTTCTTCATTAGCCATAAATAGTATACTGCTTGATGTGGGGAACTATTATTGCGTTATATATATTTTTGCACGAGTCTGCTTTAATGTATCTTCTGATTCTTCGCAAGAGTGAAATACGTTTTGCTATTTTTTTATTACATAATTAGTGTTCAATGAAAAGTTTAATTTTTATCTATAATTATTCCCAAGTATTTTATATCAGTTGTTTCTTTGATTGCATCCCCATCGATAATTATTGTTGGTGCATCTGGTATTCTCTTATTTCCGATGTTCATTACTTTGGTTTTGTTGATATTTAATTTCAATTTTTATATAATAAGGATTTGGATATTATGATAATAAGGATAAAAATATGGCCGAAACTGCCATTCAACCGATTAGTTTTGCTATTGTCCAAAAAATTTCACTAGAAAAGAGTTCATTTGTTTTGGTAATAAGATAGAAATCTTATTATATATACAGCAGTATTGATAAAGACTACATTTAAAATTTCATTGCTTTATTAAGTTTAGTATGAGTAGTTCTAGTTAGTACATGTTAATATTTTTTTTGCTTTTATCTTTTGTTTAATTTAACACGAATGAACTATTATAAGTTTAGGAAAACACACTAAATGTAGATTTTTAACAGATCTAAATATGTTTCGCTTTCGGCCGGGAAAATATTCGAAATTCTGTTTGCTGAATTGAAAAGCCGACACTTAATGATTATATTTAAAAAATAGAGAACTTTTTGTATTGTCGATTATATTCCTGCAGACGTGGTAGGCATTTGTGAACGATTATTTGTTCAATTGAACAATGTTTTTTTAAATATTGGGAGTAAAACTTACCTAGTACCCACGTCTCGTTATAACAGTTGACTACCATGGGCGGGAACATGCAGAACATCATCAAGAAGTCGGAGAAGGCCAAGTTCACAACCAAAAGATTTGAAGGAGTCTTCAATGACTGGAATGTAAAAATATAAATTTTACCTTTCTGAAATTCGAAATTTGCACGCAAAATCTGCAGTCAGTTTAAGCATTAGGGGTTAAACCACTTACTTGAGGTGTTTAACCTCTAATGCTTAAAACACACTCAAACTCATTTTTTGACGTAACTATTGCATACACAAAATTCGTTTTGCTATCATTGTTTACTGCATATTTTTCATTATATATGATATTTTTCATTAACGAATTATTTTGAAAATTTCAAAATGGCGGAGCTATGTGCCGTCTCGCAAAGGACCTTCTCCGTGACGCGCATAGCTGGCGAAGATAATTATGCCGCCAGAGTTTGAGTGAAATAAGAATGTTAATTAATTTTTTGTTGAATTGTGAAATATCTATGATGCAGCATATCGAAAAAAAAAATTGGTATAATATACCAGGCGCGTGCAGTGCGTACCTACATTAAAGCAAAAAGATTTTTACGTAAAATGTAACGAGTATATTGGAAGATAAATCGAAATGTAATATTTATCTGAATATTATACTTTATCACAATCTGAATAATATAAAAACAATAGTGAGGAATATGATGAGATATATATTTCGTTTTTTTTTACAAAATACAGTACGTAAATGTTGCTTCGTAAATAGACAATTTTATTTATAATAAAATCGCTCTCCCCAGAAAAACTTTAAAATTTAAAATTAAATTCTTGTGCTAATAATGCCTCTGTTAATACACGTAGCCCCAAATTCAGAGTAAATACTCGATGATTTAAAGTTTAAGGTACGCCTTAAAAGTGTTATTTTGTACTGAAAATTACGCTTTTAAGGCGTAACTTAACATTTAAATCATCTAAGAATTGACTCTGAATTCGGGCCATATTCTTTGTTAAAATTTCTCGATGCCGATACCGAATTGTGCATTTTTTAAGTGACAAAATTTTCATAAACATCGATTAAGGCCCGGTTTTATCAAGTTGGATTAATTAAAGCAAAAGTTCGTTTCAAGCATAGATTTTTGCGTTCTCCGCCAATCAAACAACCAGTTTCCGTAAAAATCTATGCTTTAAACGAACTCTTACTTTAATCCAACTTGATACAACTGGACGTAATTCGAATTAATATAATTATCGACTTGATCGATTATTGAGAAACATCAATTTAAACTAGGTAGGTACAGTGAGACCATGAAATGGTTTCAAACAAAAAATATAAATACAAGTTCTTATATAAGAAGGAAGAGTGTTGGCTCGTGTATGCATCTATCATATTATGTGTATGTTTATGTTTGTATTAAATTAACTTTGCTCCCTTACTTTTTGTCCGGAGAAGATGTAGATGACCATGCCGTTGCCGATAATGGACACAACACCGAGAACGCCAATAGTGAAGCCGAGAAGTCCGTGCCACAGGGGGTTCATGGGGGGGAATTGGTACCTGAAGACGCAAGCACATTGTAGAGTGAAACTGGTTTAAGTTGACCCTTAGAGGAATCACAAGATTAATTTCTCTCACCTTAAGGTAAGTATCCACGAAACCGTAATATGGATAAAAATATGCAGACTAGGAGCCAGCGACCGCCAGGCTTACAGTATCAAACCTGAAATACTTTCTGTAGACGTACACTATAGTAGGTAACAAGGTTTGGATATTATGACATTTGAGTTATACTAATAACAAACCTGATTTTTTAATATGTTTAACGGGACAGTAATATTAATGATTGCCAGATGCTTTTCGCGGGTCATTTCTTCCGCCAGACGTTTTGAAACTCTATAAGAATTTTATATATTCGGGCCACTATATAACAAGTTTACCTAATACCTTATATTTAATCATTTTACATAAAGATTTTTTTGCACCTGTATTACCTGTTATCTGAAATATCCAAATCTTCTTATCTGCTGCAGTGTAGGTACATCTACAGAAAATATTACAAGATGCGCAGACAATACATGATTCTGATTAATGATTCTGTCGATGTTTGCGTAATTTATTTAATTTCCGCTCCAGTATTTGGCGATCTCAGCGGATAAAATTTACCTCAAGAGTCGCTTAAGAGGCCCCAGTACACGATTTTCGTATTTGCTCTCAGTTTGCTAAATTTAGCGTAAACTTATTAAATCATTTTGCAAAACCCATAGCTAGGTTACTTATTTCCAATAAGGTGTAAGTTCCACAGAATCCAGAGACATTTCCTTGAGCAGTGACAGGATTTTTGTATTTATTTCAGAAACACCTCGGTAAGATATTGCTGCCTGTGCTTTTATACACCTCAGTTGTAAAGGATGTGGTGCTTGGAGACTTACCAATGGGGGTCAACCATGTGCAGCATGTTGGGAGGCACTTTGTCGACCACGGTCAGGTTGGAGGCCGCGTAGGCCGCCGCCTGCGGGCCCCACCCTTGAATAGCGCTGTACCCTGCCATCCTTAGACTGGCCTGCCTGGGAACATTCACCGTCAAATTAAATAAAAGCAGTCCTCCTAGGCTGGACCGGGAACCGGGTCTCCTCCTGGAGGGTCGAGAATTCTCAGTTCGCCAGAAAACTGAGAGAAATACACGAGAAAGAACTATCAATTACGTCAAATAACAATCCTCATAATTTGGATGAATGTCACATACACATGAAAAAGAATATTGCTCTAGTCAAAAATAGATATCTCATTACCAGCGGCAACATCTATACACTCGTTCATGGGGATGACGAATTTCGACCATAGATGGCGTTAGCGTAAGTCAAAGTGAAACTTGAAGCGAGTTGCATAAATTTAATAACATACAAAACATCCAAAAATTTGATAGATGTGGTGGTCAATCATGGGTGGAATTGTGAATGTTACATTGTGTAAAATGCTCATTTAAGCCATGCATATGATAGGTCGTAAACCCAATAAACCCCCAAAGACTTCCATACCCACTGTGAGACATCTATAATATATCTTGATTAAAACCGAGAATTACTGCACGAGAGAAAACTGGTTTAAAACGTTAACAATTTGTTGTTTTCTGTTGCCAGTTGTTTGTTCATTGGTAATGATAAAGTTAAGAAAAAAGTATAGATTTTTACGAAAACAAGTTACTTGATTAGTGAAAATTGCAAAAATCTAGGCTTTTTGATTTATATTACCATTACAATTGATCAAACAACCGGCCCTTAATGTAAGAATTTTAGGAATTAATTAAACTATTATTTAAACTAATAGGTTGGTAAGTAAATAATTATGGTTTTTCATTTCTGATTTTAAACCTTATTTTTTTCGATGAATTAATATCAATAACCGCAACATGACTCTCTGGTAACATTATTTACAAAATTATCATGAAAGACACAGGTCCTTTTGCAAACAGTTAGCTTTTAAATTTTCACATTATTTCTTTAATTAATCTTATTCATCTCCCATCTATCTATCTCTATATATATATATCTATAATATCTCTATATATATATATATAAGAATATATATATATCTAATATATATAGCTATCTATATATTAGTATGTCTATCCTTCGATTTTTAGTTTATAGTGGGTATACGTTGATGAAGGAAATATTGGCCTCTAAAATGTTGATAATTCAATAAATTAGTGGTTTATACAAAGTGTTTTCTTGTCAATTCTGTAATAAATATCATTTTAAAGTACATTTTACAGTCCATATTTAGGTATCATCATCTTCAGTTTTTATTAATAATAATAAAATTATTAATACTGCAACCATTTTGACAGTGTTTACTATATAATTATTTTATTCGAAATGTGCGTGCATAGGACTTACGTCATTTAAAGGGTTGGTTACTGATTTATTTTTTGCAAAAAGTTTAACCATCATTACGGTAACTTATATCGATTATGAAAAATTCATTCGCTTCAATACAAGTCGAATAAAAATTTTATATTGAAAAAAATGCAACTTTGATGTTGCATATCTTCATGGCTATTAATATTAAGTCATGGATGCTTAAACATTTTCGACACATTATCAAGGCAGGAATCCACCCACAAAGTTACTATTTTTGCTACTAGCTACGAGACAACAAATGCGAAAATACATAATTTTTTTAACATACAGAGTGTAACAGAGTTAGTCCACACTACTTTACCTTTACTTTGACCTATAATATCAGTGGTTAAGGAAATATGCAACATCAAAATTTGCATTTTTTTCAATATTTCTCACATAATTTTTGCAAGTCGTTGGAATATCATTACAGTAACTTATATCTAATATGAAAAATTCATTCCCTTTAATACAAGTCAAATAAAATGTTAAAGACCTTCCAAATTCCAATTGGAATTTTTTCAGGGTTTTTATTATTTTATTTACCTTTTATTGAAACGAATGAATTTTTCGTAATCGACATAAGTTACTGTAATGATACCTCAACGTTTTATAAAAAATAATTTATAAATATTGAAAAAAAACTAGCTCTGTTACACCCTGTATATTCTTTTTAGATTCGTTTTTGGTATCGTATATTTTCTAATTATATCTACAATATCTAAGAAATCAATTTATTTTGTATAGTAGGTATTTTGTCCCCATTTTGTTGTTGTACAGCTGCTCATCTCGGCACACTTATTCACCCTAGTGAGATGAGTGGCTCATTTTCTAATTAGCATCTATAAAGTTCAGGATTAATAAATAAATAAAAAATAAATGCAAGGGTCGGTGAATGAACCGATGAAGAAATTCACCTGAGGTGTAGTAGGTCAACCGAGATGGCTCGCACTGAAGAAAATCTTTGACAGAACTACTTCAGTTGTGTCACCCGGCCAGCTGAGGTAGGGACTACCTGAGGATGCGGCTAGCAGCTACTCCGCCTGCGGCCGCCTCCTCGGGGCTTATATACTCCTGGCAGGTCGATACGGTAATTCAATATGCAGGAACACTGTCTTGCACTTGCAGGGGCGGAGGGTGAATTGCATTTCTTATTAACAGGCCAATTCGCAGGCTTTATTATTTATGGCACGAAATATTTTATTTGCAAACGACTGCTAAAGAAAGCAAGCTCGTACAGCCTTCACCCAGGCTATAACATTTTTAGAGAGTCCTCTCTTCTTACCGAATTTTTCTTCTTCTTCTTTTTCTTTTAGTAGATCTATAGATCTGTGCTACAGAAAACTACGCCTCCTGGGGTGACGAGGTCCAGCTATCCCTCCGTCTTTTCGGTGGTCTTCTCGGTAGGCGTCGTCCAGAGGGGATTTCATTCCATTCTGGCTACGTGATCCCTCCAGAATCATCTTCTGGATCTACACCATCGTATATATATATAATAATTTAATAATTATATCAGATATATATTCTATATATATATATATATATATATAATATATATATATATAATTATATATATCAATATATATATATATATATCTATTATTAAACTTTTTTTTTCATTTATTTAAAGAAACGGGTCCCGTAATATTTTTAATACGAAATAAATAAATGAAAAAAAAAAACAGTTTTACTTGATATTTGTGTATTTCTCTTTATTTCATTTATTTATTTCGTATTAAAAAATTTACGGGACTCGTTTCCTTAAATAAATGAAAAAAAAAGTTTAATAATAAATATATACTTTCTTTGCAGTTTAGCAAAGAATACTTCCATTGTTCGGAAATCGACTAGCGAGAAGACGTCAAAGCTTCGTTTGATATTCTCGTAAAAAAAAAAAAAAAAAATAAAATAAAAAAATAAAAAAAAAAAAAAAAATAAAAATAAAAAAAAAATGGAATAATATAAATAAGTGAATTAATAATTCAAAGAGAAACATAAACAAATATTGACGACTTGTTAAGTCGCTGGGATAGTGAAATTGGTAACACGCTGTGCGCGAAACACAGAAGTCCGTGGCTCGAATCCAGGTTCCAGCATTTAATTTTTCAGTTTTATATGTGATATTACGATATTTCTCTTAATTTCATTTATTTATTTTCGTATATATATAGTAAGTTATATATATATATATATATATAGTATATATATATATATAGATATATATATAATAATATATATATTTATTATATCATATTTATATATATATACTATATAATATCTATATATATACATAACTACACATATTAGGAAAAAAACCAAAATAGGTTTCGATTTTCTGGAATATCTCGCGTTTCCTGTAAATGGTCTCCCTGAGAAGACCTAGGCCAACGTTTTCATTTTCAAACATCAAGTTGTTTGAAAATGCTGTTGTAAAAATTGCGTATGCTCCAGGCGCCGTTGTTTATTCTCTATTTGTTAATGTATTTTTCATAATATAATTGTGATCAAATTCGTAATGTGTTATTATGGTGGTTAAATTGAGAGCTTAGGTACTGTTTCATTCTCTCTTTTTTATAAAGCGAAATGCATTTAAAATTTTAATTAAATATTCCGCTGCACTGTACCAGCCGATCCTGCTTCAAGAGATAATAAATAGACTTAGCACATAATACTATTACCCCTAAACACGAGATTATTTCTGTATGGCCTGCAACAAGGACATCAAATAATGGGATTATCAAAAATCTCTGATTCTTGTTCATTATTTTTAGAAAAACAAGTTCATTTATAGTAATGCACTCAACCCTTCTAAATAATAAAAACAATAAAAATTTATGTATTTACAGTTTTATAGAACGTATTTTAGACATTGATACATTATGGGGTGTATTTTGAAAGGTATAGAAACATAGACGTACTATAAATATAGACTAGTCACTAAAAAAACAAATCTGATACATCTAGTTTCTGCTGTCTTCTATTGCGTACTAAATGTATCCGTCAGAAAGAGAGAAATTATTTTCATAACATAATTTTTAAAAAATGAATGCATATGAAGTTAGCAGCGAATTGCAGTATTTATTCTATGGTCTTTTCTATTTCTTTCTTATAGCGCAGCATACGTATAAAAGAGATACAAATATAAACAGGGATGTGTATTGTATTAATATTTTATATATATATATCGCGCGGACATTTATACATTTTGGACACCCCTAGACCAACTCCCGCAATGTGCGTCTATGTTTACAGTAATTCGTGTCGTTGTTCTATGTAGCAGATATTTTGGTTTGTAACTAGTCTATATTTATAGTAGGCGTCTATGTATAGAACTTTAAAATGAAATAAAACACATAAAATTCGTAGTAATGTCCATGGTATTGGCTTTATTGGAAAAACAATTTAAGGTCGTTAGTGAAAATATCACGCATCATAATGAACGGTCTAACATGCAGCAAATGACATCCAGGACTCTACATTGACCAGCAATGCTCAAAACATGCGCAAATAATTCAACTCTCTTTTCTAGTTGCAGTTTCTTGTTGATCTTGCTTGTATAATCGAACGATCAACAAAAATTCTTCCCAGATTTCTTTTAATACTTTTCTCTACGTTTTATGAATTTTTTAATGTTACAAATCTAAACATATAATCCTAACATTTTTGATAAATATTCTCATTCTGAACGACAAATAAGAAAAAAATACCCAACTAGATTTTTTTGAAATATTTTATCTTACATCTATCAGAAAATATGCAAGAACAAGAACTTGGACTGAACTGAATTGAAACAAAATCAAAATAATTTTTACAGATTTCTCTAAAAGCAACGTAATATTCTCATTTTATCGAAATAGTAAATAATATATCATCCATCAGTTCTTATGTCATGGAAACGCTAAAGTTTTAAAAACAACTGAAAAACGCGCCTGTTTTAGTTCGAACTAATTCCGCTTCAAAAAGAATAAGAACTGTCAAAACTTTTCGGTTGCGCGGGATTATCGTAATCCTCTGGTGGTTGTTTTATTTGCGGCGAATGCGTAATTTATTAATGAGAATCAGCTTCTTGTGTTAGTTTGATTGAGTTATTTCAATTATGGATGATGATGTTGACATTAACTTGAGTGACGACGAGGAGCATATCACAGCTGAGAAGGTTTTGAAGACTTTGGAATCGGCATGGTTAAATGAGAAATTCGCTCCTGAGATTTTGCCGCATCAAAACGATATTATTGAATGCATGCTGGGCCAAATACAACACATGGAGGTAAACATAAATAAACTCTCTAAGACGGATATAAGATTATGCGTCCATAAGATGGAACTGAACAGGATAAAGTATATGATAAGTAGCTACCTTAGAACGAGACTGCGAAAAATTGAACAATTTACAATACACATTTTGAACGAAGAAGGGCAGAGAATGGAGAGTGAAACAAATTATTTAACTCCAGCCGAATATGAATATGCTCAGTCATATTTAGCAGGTATGAAGTCTTACCTGACGACCACAGCTTTGAGTAACATGCCAGGAAACATGCAAACTTTTGATCCCAGCAAGTTGGCCAGCGTACCCAACCTCCACAGCCATGTATTTTTAAGGGCTAACGAGACTGTGAATGGAATAGTTCTTGAAGGCCTCAGCATGGATCAAGATGAAGAAATTGATTTGGAAGGTAAATAAATGAAAATATATTTTAATTAGAGACCGGCCGAAATTACATTTTCAGCTGAAACAGAAACTGTTAAAAGATGTTAAAATTTATAATATACCTACCATAAAATCTAATGTGTTTTTTCTAGATCTATGATATTTCATTCTGGTTAAATTAAATAAACACCAATTTAGTTGGTTTATAAATATTTAGCTATTGACGGTCCCTACGTAAACTCGTAAATCTACCAAAAATGCATTTTTTACTCTTTTATAAAACACTTGTCAAACACACCTACCGACCCGATCAATCTTTATAATCATAGCATTTATTATCATGTGGAAACCATCAACGAGTTGTCATTTCATTCATACTATCTTCACTGTATAAAGCAAAAATATCGCAGGTAGCTTTGATGGGAGAAAAAAACATGCTGTTGATGCATGTGAGGCAAACCTTCGCTTCATCCCGGGATTTGTTTTGAAAAATACCTTACAAAAATTAATTATAAGATGAGAATTATAATATATATATTATCAGGTAACAACTTGCAAAATAAAAATTTTCAGATAAGATATTAAAAAAAAAAAGCTAAAAAATACAATTTTAGCGTGGAGCTGCTGTAATGAATTATGGTAAAATGTAATAAATAAATATAACTTTATTCCAGTATGTGGGTAGGTTCGTGCAGTCCCACACATTCCATATATGAATAGGTACACACATTAAATTATCATATAAAAGAAAAGAGAAAAAAAATCATATAAAAGAGAAGAGAAAGCAAGTATACGTGTCAGTATTAACATGAAAAAAGAAATGGAAATATATCATATAATTGCGGATTTAGCGAGCGATGGCATGTCGATTATGAGGGGCCAGTATCTTTCTCCAGTGTGCATCAATGCTGGATGCTGGAGTTAGGCGGGCTTCCAGGATAAGGATATTTCCTGGTAATAAATGGTAAAATAAATAAAACCTTGAGTGGAAAGGGTTTATTTATTAATATTATGTAGGATAATAATATTATGTAGAACTAATTTTATCCGTGTTTGTAATATTTTGTTTTTTTCTCTTGTTACAGAGGGCTCTCAACATATTCTTCAGTATAAGTCGGTAGCCGACCTGGTTAAGTCGGGGAAAGTCCAACTGATCTAACGACTTTTTAAATAATAAAATTCTAAACGTATCTGTATAAATTTTACTTCATAAATCCTTTCAATAAGCATCCAAATATCTAATTAGTCTTGAGTTTCTGCCGAGGCGACTTTCATTCTGATCAATAAAATAATTGTGGTTTGTTTAACATTTTTATTTTTTGAAAAAAAGAAAAGTCCCTAGGCATCTGATACTAATTTAACATTTGGTTTGAAATTTTATTTAACCCAAATATTAAAATAATAATAAACAAATGTATAATATCATGAAATTTTGTTGAAAATGTTTTATGATACTTTCTCGCCTTGTCTCTCATATCAATTTTACTTTTCTATATTTTTTTAATATTATTAATATTTGCAAGTGATCTGTAGGTACAAAATGAATTATTATTTATAAATCATTTTAGCAATAGTCAAACATTTATTTTTAATTATTTCTAAGTAAAATTATTTTTGTACATAATGTTAATACATAAATAAAATAATTTTTGTAAATTATTTCATTTTTATTTCTGTACACATTAAAAATTTATCATGGGAATTTACATTTTCATCATCATCAAAAAATCGAAGGAGCATGTACTCTGTACGCGCGAAGAAGTTATACTTTTTTGGCGTGATATAATTGATAACACTTTAATGTATGTAGTTAAATTATTCATATTTATTTAAGTTGTACAAATGTAACTATCGGTCTATGAAAGCTAAAATAAGAGATGACTAATGTCTTCAAATCGACATCTTACAACGATTCAAAGACATATGATTCGACAAATCAAAAAATGTGCGTTTTCATAAAAAGTCCAAGTGCCTACCCACTTTCATGTTTTATCGATTTTCAGTTCAGTATTCAAAAGTTTCAAAACTATACAACTTTGACAGCCGCCATGAATTTGTTGACATTTTGTCGAATGAATGAATTTTTTTTTTTGAAAACGAATATCTGTCTAGCTAATTTTTGCAAAAACACTGACAATTACATACACACCAAAAATCATAATCCAATAAACAATTCTAATTTTCAATTCAATAACCAATCATTCGTCAGCTTTTGAATTAAGCATCTTTATGATTGGTATTCAATTCAAGATGGTTGATAATATATCATTTATATTACTGGAACACTAATTTCAAGTAAATTAATTTGTGACAGTTTAATGGATGCGCGTGCATTTCCGCTACAATGCGCTCTGCGTGTGCAATTTCCGTTACTATAAAAATTTTGCCCTAAATGCACCAAAAGAAGATATACTAATACGTCATCAAATTAGATAATAATTCATACTCACCATGACTACTTATTGATTGTACAGTGGTGTCCCAAATTAACAGGACCACTTTCAATTTTTGGGAACAATTCAATAACAGACAAAATGTATAATTATTAACTAAATATAGTAATTTTTATTCATAAATCAAATTAAAAATATCGCATTTATCAACTGCGCAATTTTTTTTTATCAAAATTAAGTTTTCAAAATTTAATAATTAAATTCTTTAACTACATATTTGAACAATAATATATATTTTCTCTGGTATTTAATGAGTCTCGTCTTATTTTCTTATGTATCTGAAAGATCAATTTATTCATGTTAAAGAAGTAAAAATTTTACTCTCAACTTCCAAGATATTCCAAGCGTAGCTCTTTTCATTGCTCTTTGGGTGACCCAACATTTTTTTTTAAAAAAACATGTTTATATTTAATTGTACCTACTAAAAAGTAAAAAATAAATTTTCGGTCAAAAATTTTTTGCCTCACTCTCCCAAATAAAAGGTATTACAATAGCCGGCAAACATCTTGAACAATTTTCGACGTAGTGGGGGAAAGTTTGTCCATAATATCTCACCCCTGAGACCCAAAATTTGTCTTCTGCGCAGCTAAGCCTTTGTTCAAGATGTTCGCCGGCTGTTGTACCCAGCATATAAAATCACTTATGTAGAAAACTAGCACCATCTTTTGGTGAGCTCGTTAACTAATTTACCATATAAAACTTTGATTAATTAAGTATGATGAATTAATTGATTAATAAGTGAATCTGGTAATTGATTCATGAATTGTCATCGAGAATACGTCTGTGTGCAATTCAGCTTCATTGAAGATTGGGAAGTGGGTGAGATATCAATTATAAGATTACGTTCAGAGAAACAAGTGAAGAATCGGCGTGGTAAAATCTAAAGTAGTCAAACTCACTTATTGGGATGTCTGGATTATTGGATGTACCGGGTACCTATCAGGGGTGTGCGGTGGAAACATCCCAGCATGACTTTTACGAAACCAATTGTTTGGAAAAAAAATCGGAATACAACATATATATCATAATATCTCTAACACAATTGTTGTCATGGTTTTCATATTTTGATATATCATAAAAATCTGAAGCAAAAATATTTGATTTCAATTTTTTAATATAGGATTTTAATATGCAAAATCCTAATCATTACAAAAATTTATTTCTCTCGAAGTACATTTTTTACTTCCAAAGAAATGTAAGTTATATACTATAAAATATATAAAAAAATTATATTGATTCTTTTACCCTTTTATCAAATTACTACTAAAAATGCATCTAGAAGCACATTTTTTACTTCCAAAGAAATGTAAGTTATATACTATAAAATATATTTAAAAAATTATATTGATTATTTTACCCTTTTATCAAATTACTACTAACAATGCATGGAAATATGTGGTACAGCTACTTTATATAATAATATGCCTTTTTAAAACATATAAACAATTAAGTATAAAAAAATATTAATATTGTATTAAAATTGTATTCATAGTTAACATAAAATATTAAATTCTAAACCGTATACATTTATAAACAATTAGGTGTAATACCTAGAATTCTTAAAGGTCAAATCACTGTATGACAGCTCGCTAATGCTTGCGGAATTAGCCAGGTACTCTTCTCTTTGCTGACCCACATGTTTCTTGAGAAACAAAGTCTTAGAATATGAGTGCGTCAACAGGGAATCCATACAAATACTCCTTTTCCCACTGCCCTTGAAATTCTTAAGTATAGGTTTAAGTAACAATCTTTTTAACTAAGCCAAAGGAAAACTAGAATACAGCAGAGTAAAGCGTATTCATTTTATTCCAGCACCTTCAATGTCTTAAGATTTTTAGTTTTTAAATAATTCCTGCTGATTATCATGCGTATACTACATATGTGGGATATGCAAAGGCAGCAATATCCAAAAAATAAAATGTTTTGAATGCAGTCTTGAGGATTACTAATTTAGAATGTACTGAATTCTACAATTTATGTATCTATCCCTTCTAAAATCATGTTACTTATAAATTTATGAGCTATATTTCCTATAAAATCTCGAATTCAGAAAATTATAAATTAGTAATCCCCGATGAATGCATTAAATATTTTTGGATATTGCTGCCTTTGCTTTTATACCACACATAATTATGTGTAATCAGTACATATAATTATGTGGGGTTTCACACTCAATTATAAGAATATTTCCTAGATTTTGTGTCCTGCGAATTCATTTTTGTAAAACATCATGCTGTTTTCCACAGGTTAGGTTCTATCCAGAAAGGATAGAACACCACACTATTATATCCGTTCATATCATTTCTTGCCTAATTCACTTTCATCTTCTCATATGTGCTTGTTGATTGTTGAGGCTTCTAGCAGGGTCATCCTGCAATTCTAGTTTGATTGTGTCAAGACTTTCTCGACCACCCTCTGTTTCTGTTGTTCGTTCGTCTGAACACAACGATCGGTCAATCCATTTGTTTTATCGATTTGACGTTACGAAAGATACGTGCAGTTAGCACTGGCCTAAGTCAAGTTTTCAATTACCCTTATGGGACTTAGGTTTAAAAATAGAACTTAAAAATAAATTATGCCTTTGAAATAAAAGCTAAACAGAATTGAGTGCATATAATCATTCTTCAAATTACTTTAGTGGCAACTTTCATCCGCTATCTGTGTAAGAAAGCCCTAAACAATAATAATAACAACAATGTTTATTCCAGCGTAACCAGGTTGTTAGTGCAAGACCTGGTCCGCCATATAGTTTGAAAATTACATATATGTTATATTGAACATGGAGAGAAAAAGGAAAAAAAGAAAAAGAAAAATAATTAAAATAAAGAAAAGGGAAAAGAACAGCTATTAAATAGTTAAAATAAAATATACCATAAAAAATCGTCAATAAATACACATACACCAATATATACCAATTTCAAAGTTCTTAAATCAATAATCATTATCAATAAAATTCAAAAATAATAGTGATAGTATGGAGTGCTTCATTTCTTGCTACATTACCGCTCGTTACGGTTATGGAATCGCATATCTGTAACTATTCTGTATCCGATGCCACTCTTTAATTACGGATCCAGACCTCCACTGATCCAGATCCATGACAGTGCCGCTTGCACTAGAGAGCTGGTGCTGTGCTCCAGCCTCAGCTTAAGGCCAGCAACGTGATGTCTCAGGAGCGGGACGAATCCATGAAGTCGGCCTTGGCAAACATTGTGGAAGCGCTGCAATAACGTGCTAGCCCGAATAATATTCTATAAGAATTATTGAACTGAACGCGAAGACGGTCGTACGTCACTCGTTTTCCAGAGCTGGCAGGTGTACATGCTGGTGAAGAATGCTTTGAAGACGATGCTCTTCACTTCTCTGCGGCACCGGTAAAAATGACGTGAAAGCATGTTTGCACGATCGCTTAGCTGTCTCCTTTGTCATCATCGTCCTACCCAGTTTCATCAAATATATGGACAAGATATTTTCTTTATTTTTTTGAACACTCAATCTCGTTCGTTTAGTCACACTGGGGGGATATTATCTGGCCCTTTTCCATATTTGAATGCCAACATGTTCATTGGCGTAGGTTTCGCAAATCTGCAAGAGCTGCCTTATCGCTTTTATAGATGGCGCCAATATTACCATTTCGTCGGCGTAGCTAAGATGGTTCACATTTGTCCCGCCTATGTGGTAGCCGATTTTTGAGTCTGTTAGTTGCACGCTCAATTCATCCTTGTATAGATTGAAGAGAATTGGCTAAATTATTAAAAAAGCTAAAGCTATTGTAGAATATCTTTTAAACTATTCATTGGATCATCTTAAAATTTTCACATAATATTTTTAATTATTTTACTAAAAGAAAATGCCAAAAAAATTGATTTTTTGAAAAATGGGTTGTGTATTTTTCTGAAAAAAATATACGTAACCATGACGTAACCCTTAATGTGGCATGTTGCCAGTATTTTTTTTTTGAAAAAGTACCAAAAGTAATAAGTAATTCATAAAAAAATGTCACTAGTGTTTTAACATAAAAAAACATTGGTGTTTAATTAATAGATTTAGTTCAAAGGAAATTAATAAAATAAATTGATCATCATCTTCCTCCCCTTGTCCTATTAGGGTCGGGGGCAGAAAGACTCGGCAAGGTGTTTCCATGTTCCCCTGTCTTGCGCTGCTTCTGCATGAGTCAACCAGTTTGTCAAAAAATAAAAAAAATAAAATCTATAATATTTTCAATTACATAATACATATGATAATGTGTTGAAATTATTTCCATCTGTGTATTTTCAATGCGCATACGTAATTCTCTTATTTATTAATTTCCCTTTTTCACTAATGACCATCAATATCCTTCCTTTATAAATAATTATTAGCATCGCTTCTACAAACTGCAATGAATTGTTTTTTGACCTGGCAACTCTCCTGCTTTTGATTTTTCTAAAAATGGTATGACTGCATTTTTGTAGCAAAAGTACAATTTCATTTAAATAAAACAATAAATATATGTGTATAATTTTATATAATTTCAGGCATATTTCGATTACACTTGTAAATATATTAAAATACAATATTTTATTTTACTGAACACCATACAATCAAGTACAAGGCAAACTTATTTGTATTGGATTAGAGCCATATGTAAAAATATGGTTACTTAGTCAATAACAATAGAATTAAAAAACTGTCCTCATAAATAAGTACCTGCTTAGTATATAAGCGGCTTATCAATCTATAAGCTAATGAAGGCAACAAAGCACTTAGGTTTCCATAGTTTGTATGTTTAAAACTATGTATTGATGAAAATGACAACTCAATTTACAAATTATTTCCATATTTATTTAAAATAAAATTAAATTGATATGGTTAATTATTTGCTCATCAAAGAGATTGACCAGATTGCTGTTCCGTAAATTCTATTTACATGCATCAATGACATCTCACTTTCATAAATGGTATTTTAATCTCTAAATGAGCAAGACCGAAAAGAGTAAAGCCGCACATGATACGTCCGCGGTTTATATTTCCGAAAATACAAATTTAGCCATAAATAATTGCATTACATTGCGATCTTTATGACATATTTGATAACTTTTTGAAAAAGAATTAACGATGAAACAAAACATACTGACAAAAACTCTCTCTTTTTTAGAGGTTTAAATACCCCTATGACTTTTATACAAGATGTTCTGGAAAGTTCCTGCAGCCTGACATCTGGTATTTGAGTGGAAACCGTTTAGTTTACGCTGTGGATTGGCTATGGATTTTAGTGTCTCATAATTTTTTTTTGAGCCTTACTTAAGGTGAAAGAGATACCATAAAATCAGACTGATGTGATGAGCATTAATAGTGAACATATTTAAGGCTGCATCACGGTTATAAAAAATAAATAACATTTCTATTGTAATTAAAAGCCCATGTAAATCAGTCAGAAAAATTATATTTATTATTATGTAAAAAAATTCTCATTACCTCATGAAAGTTACGGAGTATTTGATGTACCTAATGAAATTGATGGTAAAAATGATAGGATCTAGGAAAATAATAAAAATGATCAGTTTTTAATAAAAATTTCTGTAAGGGTAAGGAAGTAATGGAGAATGCATATTGCCTACAAAATATGTTCATTTTAAAAATGATCTTTTTTATAGGTTAAAAGAAATAAAATAAATAAATTTCAATAAAAAATATATTAACAAATGCTTAAGTACAAAACTGTCTCTCCACAATCTTAAATGAAATGAACATGACATAAAATGAAAAATTAAATTACGTACTGTTAAAATGTCTGTTGTAATATTTGATAAATTAATTATATAGAAAACAAACATTAATTCTAGAACAAACACTTGTAGTCTTTAATTTAATTCTTCGGATTCAGATTGTCTTAAAATTAAAGTGTAAATTTACAAAAAAAAATTGTTTTCGTTTCTGATCTAATATACTCTTTATTTTATGAGAACAATAACTTTAATTTGATGATTTGAATTATTATACTATTAATGACATTTAACTAACATAAAACATTAATTTACTTACATTATCGTTTTCTCAACTAAAATTGCGAATTATTTATCTTATATATATATATATAAATATAATGGATTTTATTTACACATCAATTATAATTCTACAAAAATAAGAATTAAACAATTTATGAACACAGAATAAACTTAATACCGCAAACCAGTTAATTCTACATCACCATCAAAATATTAAGTCATATTTTTTTCTAGTAACTCCATATAAATCTATGGGTTTAGAATTGCAAAGTTGTTGAATTTTTGGCAGGTGACAAAATGATATAAAGAAAAAATATCAGTATAAAAGAAAGGAAGCAATAACAAATTGTTATGGTCTAACATAGAATGTCAAAATTAACATAAAACAATTGCATTAAAATCTTAAAATAGAAAAAATAAGGTGAGAAGAACACATTTATATACAAAAAAAAATATGTATCAGTTTTATCTAAAATGTATCCAGTATTACGTAAAGGTTGATATTAAATGCTTTAATTTGTAGAATAGATTTCATTAAAACAACATTAATTTAGGTTAAAAATATATAATTGAAGTGTTATTGTCTTTGTATTTTTTAATATATTTAAAACTAATACATATTTAAACTATGGAAATTTTTGTTTTAAAATATGGTGAGGATTATGTGACTTTAATTACATTATAAAACGAGGCCAACAAATTGATTTTTTATGATTTTTATGGATATTTTAAAAACCTTGATTCATAAAAGTAGGATAAAGATGAATAAATATCATAAGCACGATGATGAACAAAACTATAAAGCAACAATCTTTTGGAACAATGTGAATGTCGTGACTCTTTACGTGATAATGTGGACGACTTAAGATGCCGCAATAATCTCACCTTACTTCAAAAATACATGTAACAAAAAATCGAAAACACAATATGTGTGATGTTCAATATAAAATTCTAAGACAATTTTAAGAATTAACCAGGACTATTCGGCTGGTCTGAAACAGAGGCGATTCAAATAACACTTTTACCAAAATTTAGTAAGATCATTTTTGGATGTTTACCTACATTTCCAAAAATATTTTTTTTAATAAAAATGTTACTTGAATAATTTTGACTTCAGTCTAGCCATTTATGTAATTTTTGGTCCCTTAAATTATAAACCATTGTTTGAGAGTTTCTCTCGCTTAACTTAAACAAAAATAAATCAAAATTCGACAAAACACGACTCACTAAGAACTAAATGTTACACATATTTCAGTATTTTTACCAATTTTCTTCAAACACTGTTGGTGAAACTTTTACATTGTGTGAGTGATTCAGAAACATGAATAAAAATAACATGTAGTTATTTAATATTTGTGATTTTCATAAATATACTAGACATTAAACATTTGTGATTTTCTTCATTGTAAACATTCGTATTTGTGATATTAAAATAAGTACTCAAAGAAATTAAAAATTCTAGATATTATTGTCATAATTTTTTTTATCATGCTTACAAAAATTCTCCCCCAAAAATGTTAATGATTAATTAATTTATGAATGTGAGAATTATAATAATTAAAGTACGATCAACTTAATTTGTATGCAACATTTTCTGTATATACATTCATAAGTATATAGAATATAATATTATAACAAAAAACAAACAAAAATATTAAGTGTTAGCAAAAATATTTATATTTTCAATTCATTGGTATAAATTTATTTAATTTTCTAAGTACAGTATGGACATTTGCGAGTGAAATTTTGAATATAACCAATAAGGGCTGATAATCACTTTTTAACACTCTGTGAATATGAATATAGAAATACTATGTTTATATATTTCATTTGAAATTTTAAGAATACAAACATTCTTAAATTTTTCAGTCTATTTTTGCTGTATATTGGCAATATTATATATTTATTCAAAGAAACAAAGCTGTTTCTAAAAAGTATTTTGATAAGTGAAAATAAATTATATTGAAATTACGTATCACAAAGACAGTATTCTTATATAAACGAACAAAATTAACAAAAACACGAGTACCTACCATTAAAAATTATGTAACATTCACATAAAAGTTCAGCATTATATTCTCCGTAAGATAATTAATTATTTTATCAGTGCACTGTAAATAATAATCATCAAATCGCAAGGTGACACCGCACTGGCGCAGTTGGTCAATAAGTGTAAGTAAAATAGCTTTCACCATCGGTCATTAGTCAGCTTCTTCGATGAATTTAATGTGCTTGTCATATGCTTCTTTTGCGACATCTCTAAGATTCTTCTCGGCCGCCTTGCCTAGCTGTGCAACCATCTGGGACAGCATTGAGTCAGGATCTCTGAGCAGCTTGTACGGGTGATCGAACTCCGCCATCTGGCCCCGGTCCATGACGAGCACGCGATCCGAGTCCATGACTGTGTTAAGGCGGTGAGCGATCGTCAGCACTGTGCACTGCTTGAACTTTTGACGAATCGTCTTCTGGATCAAGGAGTCCGTTCTGAAAACACATTAATGATGAATTTATTTTCAAAATAGCAATGACGCTCGCGTAAAGAAAAATTTTTATAATATCAAGTGACGGGTGGTTTTTATATGTCGTGAACTCTTAGGGCCGGTTGTATCAACTTGGTTTATAGTTGGAGGCAATAGTTTAAATTGTGAATCTCGTTTAACCACCGCGCATACGCACTGCGTGCGATGTTTTTTTTCAAATTTTCGACATTGTATTATCGGCAACCGCTCACCCTATCCACAATCCGAGAAATTGTACTCCAGATTACCTACCTACCTTTTCATCTATCCTGTGGCATATAAATAGTTACCTCAATTACGATGAAATGTATAAAACAAATTTATTGTCAACAAAGCCTAATAGCAAAATTTATTTACAGATGTGCTAAAATCCATTTCTTCTGACAAAAAAGTATTGTTTGAGGTCTAAGTAAATTACTTTTCCTGTTAAGAATATACGATAGAATCAGTTGATCGTCAGAAAAATCTGCAGAATCCTACATAATATTGTACATTTCGACACTACAATGTCGAAAAATTAAATGAATACAATAAATTGTTAATTAATTAAAATTACCAATGTCAAAAATTGCACATATTGCATGCCGCCCCGACTTAAACGAGATTCACAGTTTAAGCTCTTGTCACCAACTGTAATCTAAGTTGATACAACCAGCCCTTACTATTTTAATTTTTTGCAATAATGTAAGTTTTAAATTGTACCAATGGTGAATAAAATCTACAATCGCATAGGAGATACAACCAGTCCTTTTTCTTCTGGTTTGTGTCTTCTGGGGTATTATGCCGTGTTATTACAACCTTCCAATCGATGTTTCAGATCGCATTGCAGGGTCCATCATCAGGGCTGATGTGAGCATTAGCCCTGATGATGGACCCTGCCCTTATTATATACCATAAGTGTATACAGGAATTATGGATCAGTGTAAGTACAATTGAACGTAATTCTATTGAAAGAGTTCAACCCAAAAAACTGAGAAATATCTTCTAAAAATTTGAATCTACAAAAACCTAACATGTCGTTATGTATTTGATTCATTATTACATATTTTTTTTACAAAGAGTTCATCGTACAGATTTTTTTTAAATGTAATTGTAAGAAGAAACTTTTATTTACAAAGATGTGATATGTTTTACAGGTCTGATTCTTTCTACAAAATGTCTAAATACATGAAAAACAGTACTTAATAATAATATTTGGATAACTTATATAGCGCCGTTTTCACAAATACTCACCTCAAGGGCGCTTGAGGTGAATATTCACGTATTAAGTACTTATTAAGTACTTATTTGATAAAACATGAAATAAAAAGTATTACCTGAGGTGTAGAAAATATTCAACCGCCGTAGATTTTTTCTCTAAGTTTATTATCATGTAGTAACAGTAGAATTAAAAAGTTGAATAATGCGTCCATACCACATGGATGTTTCAAATCAATATTTTTTTTGCTAGATTTGAAGCCACAAAAAACAGTAGAAATACTTTTAAATTAGCTAATTAAGGTAATAGTTGTAATGTAAAAAATAAAACTATAGCACTTAGAATATAGATGTTTTCAGTACATAAAGATATGGAGCTGTCCAAACCCATTAATAACTCATTTTTAGCATTTTGTGGGTTGGACGCTTTCTGCATAACTATGTCCAATTTATACACATAATATTCATACCACACAAACATTTTATGAACTTTTTAGCATGTGTAAAAGAAAAAGTGTAATAAACACTAACTTGGTGTCAACATTAGCAGTGGCCTCGTCCAAAACCAGCAAATTATTATTCTTGACAATGGCCCGCGCTAGGCAAAGCAACTGCCTCTGTCCAGCTGAAAAGTTACTTCCACCCTCACTGACCATCTGCGACAGCGAACCGACAGCCTCTTTCAGCTCCACCTACAGACACAATAATTGAATTCAATTTTAATTACTTTTGGAATACCTTTAATAACTGAAGATTCTCACTAATCCTATATATTTTATTTCCCACAGTTGATTCTTTGAGTATCAAAACCAACCAATTTTTTTTTCAACAGGCCAAGAGGCCCAATGACAGAAGCGAAACACACCACAAAACACCCAGACTTGAGTAAATAACATATGTAGATTAATTGTGACCTCACCGGTAATCAAACCCGGAACCCTTGGTGTGAGAAACCAGTGTCATACCCACTGGACTATGAGGGCCGCCTCTGTGTCAATACATTCTCTAAGCTCATTCTTACATTCTACTTACTATCATAACAGGTATCAATCTAAAATTATTGCTTAAGTTTCAAAACAAAACTAGGTTTATCCAAATTAACTAGAACAAAATGAATGTCTTCATTGTTTAATAAAAATTTCAAAAACATTTTACACTCTTCAATTACTGAGAATTTTATTTCACTACACCCCTGACAATGCAATGAATATATTTATTTCCTTGAACTTCAAAATCAACCTAGATCCAAATACTTAAATTCCATTTTAAATGTTGAAATAATTCATTTTATTTACGTTACATTATTTGAATGTTTTATTTTTAATTCCTTATTCCATTACTTTTTATTTCATTTTATTAAAGTTTTTTTTTTTATTTATTTATTAAGAATCCAAATTTACATAGGTATATATAAACAAAATTTAAAGTTTTCTTTGATTTGCCAAAAAAATAGCTTTTAGAGTTTACATAGGTTTTGATATTCAACTGCTCAGTTGTCAGAATTTGTACAGTGTGGCTAGGCGGTTAGAATTATTTGTAGCCTAAATAAAAGGAATCGTTACTTTTAGAAAGCTTAATAGATGTAATGGAATTAATATAGAAGCATTCTTACATCTTCCAAGGCTCCCCACAGTGCCGAGTCAGTCTGCTGTGAGAAGGGGTCCAGGTTATGACGGAGAGTAGCCGAGAATAACATAGGCTCTTGTGGGATGATAGAGATCTTGTTGCGGAGTTCCTAAATGTACAATTCAATTTGTTAATATTGTCACAAGATGCTAGAAAGAAAATAAACTGCATTTAATCAAGGATTTCCCAACACTTTGGACATTTTAGAATAAATTTAAAATACCTAGAAACCAGTAGGACGCATGGAAATATACCAGAAGTTTTAAGAGAAAAAATTTCCTATTTATTGCATAGAAGCAGTGCACGCGGCCAGTCATTGTTTGACAGAAGGCGAAGTAATAAAAAGCGAGTGGGCAGTCTTTGCGAGTACAGTCAGCCACCAAATAAAGTACCAGAGTACCTATGAGTGAAACAGTGCAAATTACGGAATTGTGTTCCACAGAATATATAATTAAGTCTGTTTCCAATGACTTTGTGTATTTAATAAAATATTAAATAGTTTAAAGTATTTCATTCAAAGTAACTACTGCAAATCCAATTATAGAAATAAGGATAAGTCACTACATCTTCCTGAGGCATATTACTCTAATCTATGTAACAAACTCCCTATTTTACTAATGTGCATTTAATTTCAATTACCATCACGAACTCCATCTTGAAATAAATTAAACATTGTGTATACCTGTAACTTAATATCTTTGGTGTCCTTCCCGTCAATCAGGATCTCTCCATCAACAATGGCCAGACGGAACAGTGCAGCGATGAGTGATGATTTTCCTGCGCCAGTTCGTCCAACAATACCAACCTGTGAACACGATAATATATTTTTTGTCCCAGTCCATGGATTTTATGTAAAATATAGTAAGATTTACAAGCTTAAAATATAATTTTTTCATGAATTAATTAAGTAACTTATAAGAATATTAATTCATATAAATATTTTGTTTAACTACGCAATTTTTTCTTTGCAATACATATAAACATCTAAGACTGGTTGTACAAGTGATATTGATAGGTTGGAGACCAACCCATACATTAAAAAAATAGACTCTAATTTGGGTTGACATTGGGCAATTTTTTTACAAAGATATGATTACTTATTTTTGAAGTTACCTTCTTTTGAGGGTAATTTTTTTATTGTAACAGAAGTTATTGCTTGCCCAACGTAACTTGGCGTGTGGCGAATTTTTAACTAAAACCCGCCCCGCCCGCACACGGCGGTAACCCCTCGCCCTGTCATTTAGTTCAATTTTGTGTTTGGTCGGGAGCTGCGACATCTTGATTACCAATATACACTGAATTATTATGTCCAAAACATCCTAAACAGTCCGGGATGGTGCAAGATCAATTGCCAATGAAGTATTAAAGTTTTGCGAAGCTGAAAAAGCGAATAATGGACCGATATTACGGTCTAACAGTTTGACAGATAGAACAACCGCCATTACTGCATGGTTTCTTTAGTGCTGCCCGACCAAATTTCTGTATTTAATATGACACCGGTCATTCTGTACATTATTTATTGTGTAAAAAATTTACACCCTGACAACTTCTGTTAGGCAATAGGGATGCCCTCCCTCGCACGCCAAGTTATAGTGGTACGTCTATACAGAAGTTGTAGCATTCTACCGGGAATGCGTGTAGCGAGAAGTGAGAAACAGCATGTAGAAGAGGGGCATGTAGCAAAAATGCGAGACCACGAAATGCATTCGTAATTAATATTCTAGTAATATCTAATTATAATAATTTTATTCGAATTCATGGCTAAAAAACATTTCCGTAGAGCTACTACTCCGTGACTGACACGTAACTTTCCTCGGTATACGTATTTTCGAGGTAGAAAAGAAGATCACGCACTTATTAAGAAATGAAATATTTACAATGTGGCATACGCGATGTGGAAAAAAACATTTTTAGTAAAATTGGAAGATTAAAGGAGTAGCTTGTTGGTCTTGTGGTTAGGACTCTCGCCTCGTGATCCAAACGTCACTGGTTCGAACCTCACTCCAGACCAGCAAGTTAGTCCTATTTTCATAGCACAAGCGTTTAGCTTAGTTTGAAAATAGTAAGAATATTGATGTGACACGTAGTCCGTGTTCGCATCTCTAATTTAAAAAAAATAATAAAAAATTAATAAAAAATAAAAACAAAAAAAAATTTTTTTTAACCTTTTCCCTGCCGGCCATACAAAACTCTAACCATCCCCGTATGTCGGGCATTTTTTTCAAATTTAAAAAAATAAAATTGAGAAATTTAAAAGCAGCTTATATTTAAAAATGTGAAAACTCACCATATTACGATGTTTTACGAAATATTAATACCATTTTCTTCACTTAAATCACTAAAATTGTCTGGCACAAATATAGAAACAGGGTTGTCACAAGTTCACAAAATAAAGTAAGATTTTTTTTTATTATGTTCTAAAACACTATCTTCTACCTACTATAATCCTCCAGCGTATGATACAGTTCAAAACATGGTTCCACACATAAAGCTACGTCGCACTGTTTACATCTATACCGCGATTCTCGTCTTTTCTTTTTTGCTGAACACACCACACATCTTTTGGATGCTGGTTGTTTCTGTGCGGTCTCAGGAAATTTCCCCACAAAATGCCTCTCTACTAATCGAGATGGCAACTCAGATTTCCGTTTCCTCATAGATTCTGCTTTCGGCACAGATGATTGTCGATGCTGATAAAAAAGTTGACGTATGATTTCTAATTGAAAATCTGCAATGGGTTTACGGTTTCCGGTCTTTTCACGGTATATGGCATGTGCATTCAAGAGGCAAAGATCTAAAAGGTGGAAAAAAATCTTCTTGTACCATCTCATTGTCTTTCTTGAAGAATGAACCGATGATAGCACCATGTCACATTTATCCACTGCCCCCATATTTTTGTTGTAATCTATTACGCTCTCAGGTTTTTTAATTGGTTCATTGGTAGCATAATGAGTTTTTCCTGTTTCTGCAAGTGTGCTTGGGTGAAGGGTTGTAAGCATTGTAACATCTTTTTTATCTTTCCATAATTGTGCCGCCATAGAGTCTGTGTGATAAGCTTCCATTTCGCCTTTTTTAAGTTTTTCCTTAAATTTTGGCACCTGTTTTCTATTTTTGCGGACAGTCCCACATGCATTTGTTTTTTTATCAAACAGTGACTGAAATAATAACGGGCTCGTATACCAATTGTCTACAAATAAAGAATGACCTCGATTTAAGTATGGCTCCATTAGTGTCATCACGATGCTTCCAGAAACTCCCAAATCCTCATGCCTTGTATAAATAGTGGTAGATCCCGTATAAATAATAAAATTCAACACATATCCCGTGGTACAATCGCAAATAACAAAGAGTTTTATACCAAAACGACTTGCTTTGTTTGGAATATATTGTTTGAAAGCCAGCCGACCTTTGAACAATATCAAACTCTCGTCTATACACACATTCTTGTATGGATACATTTGTTCCTTGAATACAGCTGTAATCATGTCCACCACTGCTTTTATTTTAAAAAGTCTATCTCCAGGCGGTTGTTCCTCATTATTACAAAAATGGAGCATACTCAATAAAATTTGGAAGCGATTCCTTGGCATAACATCGGAAAAAATCGCCGAATGCAATAAAATATCCGTGGACCAATGCTCTTCAATGGTGTTTCTAGTATTTCTTGCCATCAGTATACAGAGACCCATGAAAATATACATTTCATCAACGGTTGTATCGATCCATTGCTGCATTCTATAGCTTATTGAGGTGCTCTTGTTTTTTATATTTATATATTGCCGATTAGTTTCGGCTACAATGAGCTCAACTAATGTTTGATGCATAAAAATTTTGAAAAAATCAACCTCTTGCATACCTTCATTTGTAAGCAATTTAGCGCCGGAAAAAGAAGAATCAAAATTGTGCACTTGCGGTAAAAATGCATCACTTTCCCAATGAAAGACGGGTCTTCTGTCACCACGATTATCTTGGTCAACATTCCCTGATTCAACATTATCATTGACCATTTCGGCGTCGTCTTCAAAGGGCTCGTAAAACTCCGGCAATTCAAATTCTACGTCACTGTTATCAGACTCGGCAGTTTGAAGAATTTCATAATCACTATTTGAAAATTCTGCCATTGTAATAAACCTAAATTCAAAAAATAATACTTAGAAAAACTAACAAGTGAACCAATTCCAAGATAATAAAAATCACTTCACAATAATTGATAATAAACACACTTATAATGCTGAAAACTTATTTATAATAATACATAATCCTAAGGGATTATGTATTATGTATTTACAAGAAAACAACACAAGTGCGAGAAAATACCGGCAAACGTTTGATTTTATCAAAAAAAAAGCTCTCTGTGAACAAAGAATCCGACAGCGACACTTCCGTATTCCGGGATGCCCCGTAATAAATTAAGATAAGTGATGACCCTTGCGAGCTCTATCGGCTGTCAGATGGAATAATTTACAAAAATGTAGATTACAACATTTTTGAAACAATATGAGTGACAGTAAATTCTTAAAATTAATCCCCATAGATGGCGGTAGGCGATACAAAAAGAGACGTTTCAATTTCATGTTTTATTACGCGTCTAAAATTGTGTGAAGATGTGCGCGGATTTATCCGTTCGCGGCGTGTGGGGTACTGCGCGGCAGCGCGGATTTATCCGGTCGCGGCAGTGATCGGGTTAGCATTGTTTTTAGAAAATGTTTTATCAAATAAAAAAATATATGTTCTACTTTTCTGTCGCGAACAAATGTGCACTGGTGAAAGTTGCAAGTCACGGAAGAGCTCCACGGAAATAGATATGATCCGGCCATTTTTTTTAAGAATTTTCTAATAAAATAATGTACCTTAATAAGTGCCAATAACAAAAAATAAAAAAAATTAAATTTTTGTGAAATATCACCCAATTTTTATTCTCCCAGGGTGGTGTAACCCTTAATCTAAATACATATGTTGGGAAATAGTAAACGAACCTTCCATCCACTTTCTACGACCGCGTTCAGATCTTTCAGCACAGGATCAGCTCCCTCCCAGTAGCGCAGATATGTGTTTCTGAATTGCAGTCTGCCCTTTGCAGGCCAGCCCGTCGGGGCCGGGGGCCCTTGCAGACCCGGCTCCTTGGGAAGCTTGGTGTACTGCAGCACGCGCTCCACACTCGTCATCTGCGTGATGACTTGAGTGGCTTGCTTAATCCCGTGCTGCAGCATGCCTGTCATGATTAGTGACTGGCTGATTGCGAGACCCACATCACCAGCGTAAACATTCTCTTTAAAAAAAATAGAAAACAAATATTAATATGAATAATATTCTGTTTTTACACGGTCTTTTTTACACAATTTTGATATAACATGGTACAATAAATTTGGAGACCACAATATTTTTTTCGAACTCGAGATTGTTTTAGAGAAACATCTTAGTTCCAAGGAAAGCAGTGACGAAAAAGAAAGAGGTCCAAAGACAGCGAATTCAATCCAACAACAAATCATCACAAAATAGAAAGAAATTTGCAATTTCATTGGGATTTGACAGCTTGAATAACTCGTTACACGTCATACAAGGAATTCACAAAAGAACAATCACAAAATTTTAATTCAAAACGATAGAACTTGTAAATTTGGTATGAAATAGTACATCACCCCTGGATATGTATAGTGATGAAAGTAATTTTGTAACAAACATGCATAAACAGATCCATTTAATGTCTGACAGAAATTTTATTACGATTTTGTTAACTTATGTTATTTTATAAAATAAGCAATAATGAATTGTATTTTTTAAGAACCTAAATTGATTTTTATACAATGAAATTTTTGTCTTTAATTACTAGCATTTCAACCGCCATGTGGAAGAAAGCGGTGTCCTGCAAGTGTCTCACAGTCAAACTGACAAACAGTGATTAGGTAGAACTCTTCATGACACCTTAGGATCATGCAAATGACATATTTGTATACCTTTCGTACTTATATTCAATCGTATCTTGACAATTTACATTCCATAATAATCATGACATTGTAATATTTTAAATTGAAATATTATAATATAAAAAAATATTTTAAAAATGCACCTTTTCCAATGATGAGGAACGTGAATGTGACAATGGCAACGAATATGCAGCAGAAATTACTCAGCCACAAGCCAAAAGCAGTGTTGGCAGCAATGGAAATGTACCTAAAAATTAAACCACAAGTAATTTAATCTGGTCTTCAAATTGTCAACCTGTTCTTTATGATTGGGTACTAAATTATTATTGTCCAACATAACTGTCAAAATATATTTGTATTATGTATAACTACACAAAATATGGGTACATATCTGTTAATTTTCGGGTTTGTAAATGACAAATTATTTCATTTTAGTTGTAATTTTATTTTAACTTGTTTACTATATATAATTGATGAATTTTTAAATTATTTTAAATTGTACCTGTACTGTAAACTCTTTAATATATAAATATGTGCATTTTCAATGTGCAAATTTTTTGCATGTTGAAAACTTAATTTACTTAACTTAACTTAAACTTAACTTATTTTTAATTCTATTAATTTTGGGTAACACATTTCGGTCAGTGAAGATGATAAGGAGATTTTATGGTGCATAAAACAATGAATAGAAATTTCAGGAATTCAAATCCCGGTAAGTAGTATAAAATAGATTGTTGTATGTAGATAAAATAGATGGCTCATATTTAATATAAATGCCTTCCCTTTTACGATCAATAGTTGTGGTGGATATTAAAAAGAAGTCATTAATTTTTAAATACAGTAGACCCCCGAAACTCCGAGGTCGCATCAACCGGATTGCAGATTGACCAGTGAAATAAAAAATTCTGTTTTTTTTAATATTTCAAAATTCTTTATAAAATGTATAAAAAAATTATCGACTAAATAATATTACGTAAATATAATATGAAACTAGTTATGAACATGCAGAATTGCAAAATTGTGAACATTAATTGTTTATATTGATGAATTATGTCTATTTTTATATTTCACCATTTTAAGAATTTGGAGTCTTATGTAAATTTTGAACGCCCTATTTTAAAGTTTTTAAAATTGTAGTACTCATAATTATTTTTCTATTTTATTCTCTTATTTTATATGTTCAATATTCTATTTCAGTACCTTACAAGTGTGTGCGAGTATGTGTATTTTTTCGAATTTAAAGTTCTAATTATATTTCGATTTTTTTTAAGGAGATTATTCGCTTCTTTTATCCCGGTCATTTTTTTCCCTACTGGCCCGAATAACAAGGGTACTTGTATATATAAAACAAATTTGAACTTCAATGAATACTGTATTAACTAAGCAGTGTTCCAATTGCTCACTACAGTACTATACATTTTGTGAAGAAAAATGCATTTCCAAAACTCCTTTGTATCCCAATGTATTTCCATGCAAGACATAGAAATTAGTGACCGTCTCACTGTGTATATTACCATGCTGCGCTGTGGAGGTCCTGGTGTTGGTCAAACTCCTTCTTGAGCATCTCCTGAGCTCCGCAAGACCTGATAGTGCTGAGTCCGTTCAGGGTGGCTGACAAATGAGAGAACACGGGACTTCTGGTTACTCCCTCTAACCTGGAAAGTAAAAAATATTGTTATTTACGAAACTTAATATGTATATATAATTTTTTTTATGCTTCAACAAGCCAAGAGGCCCAATAACAGAAGCGAAACGCATTATAAAAACCCAAACTTTACTCAAGTAAATCACATATGTTAATTGTGACTTCGCAGGGAATCGAACCCGGTACCCCCAGTGCGAGAAGCCAGTGGCATGCCCACTGGGCTTCGAGGGCCACCAAAGAACTACTCAGGATACAGGAGCAAGACACTCATTATGGTTGTAATGTAATGATTACCTCTTAACGTCTTGTGCAGTTTGCAGATAAACGAGAGTCATTTTGTAGAGAACAAAGCCTATGACGAACATGGCAATGAGCATGTAGGGACTCTTGATGGCTACCATTACCAGGATACCGAGGCCCACCATGAAAACCTAGAATACAAAAATACAAATGTATTATTGCGGTTACTGTTTTCCTAGTCGTTTGTTGGTTATTTCTGCTCAATTGCAACACTCAGACAATAAAGTTGCTGTTAAACAATTAAAGCAGCGATGGTTTCACCTGGTTTAAGCAATTCATAATACAAGACAATCGAGTTCCAGTAAATTGATTTTTCTGCGAATATTGGTATGTTAAATCACCGCTACATAATGTGCTTGTGTTGTTTTCCACCCGACAACATGAAGGTTAGCAAAACTGAATACCATTATTATATAATTTAGACTATACGTATACATATCGACGGTGAAAAGGAAAAAAATGACCATGCGACAATTTGGCCAAAATTGAGTTATATATATCGACGATGGAAAAGAAAAAAAGAAAACGAAGGAAAGAAATTGAGTTATATATAACTCAATTTCGGCCAAATTGTTGCTTGGTCATTTTTTCCTTTCCACCGTCGATATATAAATGTATAATCCACCCTATTCTGAAAATACTAATATTGCTTTCTTGGTGGTATCTATGATGATTGCTATTGGCACAACGAGAATAATAATGAAAATAAATGAGTTGTAGATTTACAACAGTCTTTGTTTCTACCAGTTTCTACATACTTGAATACTTGAGAGAAAGAGGGAGGAGGAAGCATGTGTCAAATGTCAAAATTTTGATGTTGAATGACGTAAAAGAAACAGAATCATGAACGAGCTTGTTATTTTAGAACAATTCGCTTTACTGAACGAATAGTACAGCAGGCATCATATGTCGCAGCGGTCGAATGATGAAATTTTTGGAAATTGAAAGCACCCTACCCTCCCCCTGGTTTTGAAAATTTGGTGGGAGCTGAAGAAATATTTCTTGGTGGGAAAGCGGACAGTTCATTTATAGAAGTTGAAGTAGATAAAAAAGAATAATTCAAAGAACTACTGTATGATTGAAAGTGAACAGCTCACTCAACTGAACTGTTTTAGTTCAGTTTAGTCCTTTACAAGTTTAGAAAATAGTTTTACGTCTTTAGAAATTAATATGTGCATATGTAAAAAAACTTTTGTTAGTACATATTTTAAGTAATTTTAGCCGAAACTCAAGAGGTATCATTCACAAGACTTTTGTAATCATTTCGCAATATGATTGTTGGTTTCAGAATAGGATGAAATATTAGTTAACATATTCTAATATAACCATAGAGTTGTTCATTCCTTTGTGGAGAATATTTTGACTTAATTTTTTTTTATAATAATAAGTCAAGATTGCGGATAATTGGTTATTTTTACCTGAATAGCCTCAAGGAAAAACCTGGGAAGCATCTCATCCACTGCTCCCATGTCTTTGGAGAATCTGTTGAGAATCCTTCCCGAAGGATTAGTGTCGAAAAAGCGCATCGTGGCCTGAAGGATGTTACTAAACATTGTGTCATGGAGGTTGATGGAAGCCCGCACGCTCACCCAGAAGAACAGTATCGATCTGTCGATAAACAGAAATGGTCATATAAAAAGAGCAATCAGATGATTAAATAAGTACAAGAGGGATTAAGGAGTGACTCACGGAGAATAAAAATGTACACAGATGAACTAAACCTATTCTTAAGGAAAGATGAATGGGTCACAACATAAGATTGTCCTCCCTCGCACATGTCTAAGACAAATTTATATTGCAGTTAAAGTATTTATTCTTGCATAATTCAATGCCCTAGTACGGTGGTTTTCAACCTTTTTGAATATTTGACCTCTTTATAAGTAAAAACAATTCTGGTGACCCCTCAGGTCCATAATAAGATTATTGATTTAAAAAACGTTAAAAAAATTAAGTTACTTTCCAGAACTGGATCCTGGAGTTGCCAATGGACAAAGATGAGTACTAAATTCTTTTTTGGATATATCAGTACAAGATGAAAATGAAAGAAAATTTTATAGATTTAGCTGCTGATGGTGTGCTTAAAATGGAATTCAATTTACAAACGATTGACATCTTCTGGATGAAAAGAAGAGAAGAATATCCAGATCTGACAAGAGAAGCTTTAAAATTGTTTGTGCCATTTGCCACTTCCCGCCTATGTGAATCAACATTCTCTTCAATGATAAATATAAAAACTAAGAAGAGAAATAGGCTTCAATTACAAATATTTTATTGTTAACGTCTCAAAAATACAATCACGATTGGACAATTTATTAAAAAATAAAAATCCGCAGCCTTCTCACTGAAAATGTTGTATTTTTATTGCAGTATATGACAACGATCTCCCGAGTAATACTTGGCAATCCCCCTGGGGGTTGCAACCCATACGTCGACATACAGTGTCCTAGTAAACAAGACAAGACAACAAAGTATTTTTTATAATATGCATTTTTTTTATTGTTCCAAACCGAGTCTCTTAACCCCCCTCGGGCCACGTCGGATATATCCGACGGAGCGTGGCTGTCCCCAGGGGCCATGATGGATATATCCGACGGGCATATAACTAATTATTTCTCGACGGCCGCGTATCGAATTTGAAAAACGTTTCTTTTTCCCAGTAGAGAAATCCCGTGGTGACCTGTCGTTCCATTTTCAACTCAAAAACATTGCCGATTATAGCTTAAATCAACAATCTAAATCAAAGTTTTTCTGCCGTCAAAATCGTATAGGGAAGTTGTAGATGTCGCGTCGAACGCGTGTTGCACAATTGAAATTCAAATATTCCGTCGTCAAGGTCACGTGCAATATGTGCGGGAAATACGATTTATTTGTACACGTATACGCAAATATATACAATATGTTTTGCGATATTCGTCGATTTATGTTGATTTATGATTCAATTGAATATTATCAAAAATACACGCATTTTGTTGCGTTTATTTTAAATATATGCTTGTGTGAAAGTGTATCATATTTATGTGTTATGAGTGCGATGTTCCGTTGTGTGCCCTGCCGTGCAACTAAATATACCATACAGAAGAAGATTATTGGGTAGGCATCAAATAATAATAGTACTGTTGTCTCTTATAAATAAATAAAAATGAATTATTATTTTTCGGAAAATGTTGCGCTGGCAACATTATCGGAATTCAAAAAAACAATTTTCTTTTTTACTTAAACTTTAAAAAAATTACGACATTTACGATAAAATAATATGAATGTGTGTATTTTTTTTAATATACGCATGTTTTCATGATTTTTTCGTAAAAAGAAAAATCACAAAAAAATTCAGAAAATCTCTGGCCGTAGCCTTTATTTTATCTATGTTTTTTTGGCCCTAGACAGGTTAAGTAAAAAAATCTTATTTTAATATAGAGTGATTTATTAATTCATAATTGTTTCGAAATTTACAAGATCGTTAAATTATTTTTTAATTATGGTTAAAGATGTCTAATTTTCATAAAATATGTTTTAATTTTCATAAAAATATATTATTGTCTTTGATTTAGCATCAAATAGTCTCAGTAGCAAAGCTTACTAACTATATTTATTCAAATCACAAAGCTACTATGTTCATAGTATGATTTCCCTCAATTTCCATTTTCCTCTATTTTATATTTGAGGATATGAAAGCAAAAGCAGCAATATCCAAAAAATTAAAAAAAAAAAATTTTAATGCAGTCACCGCGGTTAACTAATTTAGAATGTATGGAATGCGAGATTTTGTAGGAAATATAGCTCATTATGTTTCCAGATCACAATTAAAACCAAATATTCTCATAGTGTCAAAAGCAAAGACAGCAATATCTACTTCAACCTATCAATCAATGACAAAATGGCTGCTTCGTACAAAAGTGAGAGTTGATGTTGATTTTAGACTGAAATATCATATCAAAGACAGCGATATCCAATAATGTAGAAATCAAAAGCGGCATTGTCCACTATTTGGTAGCAAACACAGCAATGTCCATATTTAAAACACAGGAATATCCATATTTATTTATACACTTATATAAAAGGAAACCTGAGGTGGCAACTGTTTTTTAAAGAATCATTTTCAATAAGATAGAATCTGAAGAAATTTATTTAATTTAAATTGTATTTATCTCAGAAACACCTAAATGGGATGTTGCTGCCTTTGCTTTTATACCTCTCATTTCATCCCATTATAACAGAAGTGATCCACTCCTGTTACATAAAACATTTATTTGTACAAATTAAAGAAACACTTACCTTATAGTTGTCAAGACAATGCAGCCTGCTATGAGGCCCGTATATATGTAGATGGACGTATCTCTATCATCAAATGACGACTCAATAAGATTACCAACGGTCTCATTGCCAGTTATTTCCTTCAATTGTTGAACCGTCTCTATGAATGTCCCCATGATGGATATGGGCGTTGTAACATCACTGGAATTTGTCAGTTCAGTGGTGACATCACTAATGTTCGAGTGATTGACAATGTCCGAAAAGTTGTTCGCTTTCATCATCAGATCATTCTGAGCTTCAGTGTATTCGGCATTGTTGGACCTAAAGGGAGAAATATTCATTTAATCAATTAACACTTTTGCGTTAATATTCTACAATATAGAAAATTCATATTAGTTAATTTTCTGGGAGTCCATCCCACTGTTAATATTCATAGCTAATAACTGAAATATGCATAATAAAAAATTATATGATTTTATATGTAGCTTTTAAAAATCCAAATTTTGTAGATTAGTTTTAGATTGTAGATTAGTTTTAGATTGTAGATTGTAATATATAAAGAGGTAAAATTTGTAAGTTTGGATGTAGGAGGTAATCTCCAAAACTACTCATCCGATTTCAAAAATTCTTTCATCAATATTTAGATTGGACTTTCAAGGTGAACATAGGCTATATATTATCCCATTAAAATTAAAGAGCTCTTCGTGGTGACCTATTTTACAACTAAAGTCGACGAAAAAAGGTCGAGCGATGCTTTTTTTTACGAACGCTGCCTTAACGGTAAGAGATATTTAAATACTTTTTATAGAAAAGTTATAGAACTCAAAAAGTTCTATAAAAGCCCATGACGATGTATACCTATATATTAAGGTTAATACACAAACTGATAAAATATGACTAAAAGTTTCTAAAAAATCTACGCGTGCAACGCTGCGCAAGTAAGGTAGTTATAGATAAATTGACTAGATTGTAATGAATAAGGATCTATGATATGACCTTAACTAATTCTTAAGTCTCCTGCTAACACGTACGGTAAAATCCAAGCAACAAAATGCAAAAGTTGCTAATTTTGTGAAAAATATACTTTTACATATTCTTTAAAAAAAATGATCTCGAAAACGAGTATTTACGCAAAAAGCTGAGTACACTGTCAAATTTTGAAACAGAGAGGTTAAATAATTGAAAAGACAATTTGTAACCGAAAGTGCTTGAAAAATGTTGAACCATCTAAAATTTAAAATGAACAAGGTTCAAATTAGCAAAATTTTAGTGTAAAAATGTAAATATATATAAAGTATATTTAATATACCAAGCTGTGAGATAGAGGTCACCCATTGATGTGATAGCCTGCGCCAGCAAGATCATGAACAGCGTCAGCAACAGCAAAAACACTCCTCCACCGCACCTCAAGTACTTCAGGTAAACTCCTCGAGATAGATTGCCTGGAAAACCAACCGGAATACGAATTAAAATGTTCGAATGTTACAAAAATAATCTATCATGGGTGGAGTTGTGAACATTACATTTTGTAAAGTGATCACTAAAGCCAGCCGTACGACAGGTCAAAAGCCCTATTAACACCCAAAAAGACTTTCAAACCTACTTTTCCATATCAAAAATAGCTTCGACTGTATGAGACATCTATAATTATCTTGAAAAGGCATTCCTTTATTATTTTGACTACTAAATATTAATGATAAAATCTTGACATAGTTACTTTCACTTGTCAATTGAATAATGATATTATACATGTTGTGGACGTCAATCATTTATTTTTGTTACTGCAGTGTATTTTCGTTAATATTAATAAAATACTTCTTATTTTTTCCCACCAACCTCATATTTAGTGTCGTATCTCATATGCTAATAAAAAAATTATGGTGTTATGTGGTAAGGAGTGTTTAGTGGGACCGCACGAGTCACAATCATCCGTATTCTGAAAATAGCAATGTCTAGATCTTTAAGATCTTTATCCCAACACTTAATCGACGATAATAAAAATTAAAAATAAACGAGACATAGCTTTACGTCGGTTTGTTTCTGTAAGTTTCTACGTGAGATAGATATAGAGGGAGGGAGAAAGATGTAAATTGTTATCTGTCAAATGTCAAGATGGGAAGATTTGAATACGCCGTAACGCGGACAAGTTTAGCAATGATTTTTCATCTGGACGCTGTGGATGAAGAAATTAATACGTTTGTAAGAAACAATCTTTCTTATATCATCTTTTAATACAGTGTATTTGAGCCGTATAATTACAAAATCCGCTCTGGACGAATTTTGAAAAAATGAGGTTAGATTTTCATATAGTGGAGTATCTAAAAATCTATCGAACATTGAGTAGAAAATCCCACTCCATTGCATTAATAGTAAAACAAACATTTGGATGAGTTGCAAAACTTGCTTCGAATCACACGTGAGTTGAGAAATACTCTCTGAAAGTACTGCAATGCGTAATTAAGAAGTGTCAAAATGATCTCCGCTCATAAAAGTGCGTAGCAAATTTGTGTTTCTCATATCTTACTAACATATTCATTATAATATATGCGGATCAATTGCCACATTGAAAATTATTTGGTTAAGCATCATCATCATCATCATATATATTAAAAAAATAGTGCATATTGGCCGATATATGTTTATATAAATGTTTGTAACCAAAAGTTACATTTCGATTTTTTTCGGTTTTTTTCTCCATTTTCGCGCGCTTTTTTGAGGTTTTCTCTGGGTGTGTACGCGATAAAAATATTTTGTAAAAAGAATATGAAAGATTATTAATTTCCGCATCCAAATTTTGAGCTTTTATTTTTCTTCTTTTTCTTTTTCTTTTTCTACGCCCGTTTGAGTGAAAATGGGTTTTTCTAGCATTTTTTCGTCAGTTTTCAAAATTTTTAAATTCGAATCGGTGAAAATATAGATAATTATGTTAAGCATATAATCTAATTATTAATTTATTTTTTAAAAATTTATTTCGTTTTTACGTACTTTTTGCAAACTTTGCGTTTCCTTTCATCACGTTTTTTTCTAAAAGTACAAGGAATATTTTAATTTTAAAAAGAGATTATGAAAGACCCTTACGCTGGCGTAAAACTAAAATTAGAATCATATTTTAGTACTTCTTCTTCTTCTTTTTTTTGAACATTGAAATTTTAAATATATTATGACAAATATCTCGATAAGTGTTTGAGATAATTGGTTGGAAATGATACTGTTGATGCGTGTTAGTATGTTGAAAACGATACAATAATAATATTTAACATTTTTTAATTTTTTAATTTTTTACGATTTTTTTAGTGATTTCTTTGTTTAGCGCATAACTCAATGAATTTTGTATGAAATTAGGATATTTTGAATTCTAATGATGAGTTAGACTATACTGTACCTGTACTAAAAAAATCATAATGATGGACATCGTTTTACATAGTTTTTTTTGCAATTATAATTCGCCAAAAATACAATTTTTAAAATAAATATAAAATAATGTGGAAC